>LGRX02033121.1:0-114203 GCA_001247695.2 Cymbomonas tetramitiformis | reverse complement strand
TGGAAATGACAGCCTGACTAGTTCGTACAGTCAGGTGCCATATCCAGTGTGTCATTCTCGGTGTACAGCTAGTGACCTAGACTCAGTATTTATGTCCATCTATACGAGTCTAGTGATCCGTTTGTTCCGTCGGCTCTCGGGTCCCCACTGCCTTGACTTGCTGTTTCTAGCAGGTTTTGGTCCCACTTCACGCTTGCGTGTTGTGATTTTAGCGTAGAAATTTTATTATTTGTCGTTATCTCTTTCGAGAGGGTGCGTCCACGCCTTGTATGTGGCGCGCTCAGATTGGGTTTCTACGAGTTTCTGGAAGCAGTTAGTTTCGGCTTTGGGCAGTTACGACGAGGTGGACTCCTACGATTTTGGTTGCGTTATTTCATTATTAGATCTCATTTTCTTTGATGGAATCACAGCGAATTTGTTCGAGTGAGGAGCTCACGGCTCTTCTAGCTTCCATTGATGGCAAGTTGACTAACTTGGACTCTCTGAACCGCTCGCGCTCTGTGGCGCTTGTCTCTTCTATCTATGTCTCGCGCTCTTTCGCATTTTCGGAGCTTTGGATTTTTGGCAGATTCACCGGCAATTTCTCCACCAATTGTTTTGCAGATTGTTGTTTCGGACAGTGGCACTATGATAGGTGGTGCTCAGGGCGTTGAGCCTGAGACCGCCGTGGATTCAAAGATTCCCGATGTTTCTTTCTGTGAGAAGGGTGTTGGCGACAGCGTGGTTCTTTTGAGTTCGAGATCTGTTTCCTGCCAGGTTACTACCACTAGGCCCTCGCCTGGTACCCCTAGGGCGAGTAGCGCGCACGCACAGGCCCCTCCTGTGCGTCGCAAAGTGCACTATCATCACCACCACCATCCTACGCCTGATTATATGGGCTCTGGTCAGCGACAGTTTGATGCTTTTGACAGTAGTGGAGAGGAAGATGAATCGGACTACCCACTTGGGTATTACGACGATTCTGACGACAGTTGTGAGGTAGAGGAGGAGCACTATGGCCACTTGGCCGCTCCGCATTTGGCGAACGATCGACTGGAACAAGAATTCGAGTTGGGCACAGGTTCCCAACCACATTCTTATGGCGGAGTTTTGGAGCCCCCACTTGGGGAGAACTTTTTACCGCAAATCTATTCCGATGATGTAGATAATTCTCTTGTGGTGCCTCTCCCAGAGCACGCAGAAGAGCGTTTCGAAAACGATAATTTTCCGGAAGCAGCTTTCGCTGAAGGAGAAGAGCACGATGATGATTACACCCAAGAGGAGTGGGCAACCTGGGACGCAGGGGCTTACGACTCTCACGAGTATGGTGGTGTGTCAGAGGAGTTCGCTGAGCATTTTGACGAGTATGTTGACGACGAGTACTACTCCGATGATTATTGATTTCTTTTCATTGACCGGCGGGGCGTTACTTGAGAGCCAGCCACTTGCTGTAGTTGAGATTGGATGTTCATTTTGGCATCTTATTTTGCTATCCTAGCCACTTTGCGAGCAGCGTTTGTTTTTTTTATGGCACGTACTAATCCATGGGCGGAGATCCCTTTTCAGCAGGGTAGATATCTTCCGCGGAGGTGACTCGGCCCGCATTGGGAATTTACTTCGGCCACATTTCGGCCCGTCTCGGCCCGAACCCAAAATTGCCCGCCGCAGGCGCAAAATTTTAATTTTAAGTATGACAATTTGTCAAAAATCGATTAAATTTTGGAAATTTATCGATTTCCCCCTCAATGCGACTCGGCCCATCCGCAACTTTTCCTTCGGCCCGCCTTCGGCCCGGGCCTCCGTGACACGGCCCCGGGCCGGCCAATCCCAGGAAGATATCTTCCCTGCTTTTCAGAGTGCGAAGACGACACGATGCTACATCGACCGGCAGGAAACTTAATTTTAGTAGCTGCCTAATCCAACATGCAGACCGGCGGTTTCTTACGTGCGTTACCCAGCCACTTGCAGGCAAAGAAAATTTGTGATCGGAGACGTATTATTATTTTTTATCTCGTTGCTCACAGCTCATCCTAGCATGTACTTTATGCTTTGGCACTCAACCACATCTTGAGACCTAGCTAGCTCCTAGAGTTGACAACTTACATTTCTTTCAGTAAACTCTAGTAGCTAGGGTGGTGTGTTGTCACAAGCTGTGCACCTCAAATGAGGTGGTGTGCTGGAAATGACAGCCTGACTAGTAGTCGTACAGTCAGGTGTCATATCCAGTGTGTCATTCTCGGTGTACAGCTAGTGACCTAGACTCAGTATTTATGTCCATCTATACGAGTCTAGTGATCCGTTTGTTCCGTCGGCTCTCGGGTCCCCACTGCCTTGACTTGCTGTTTCTAGCACATCTTGACCCTCAAAATCTCGGTTGAAGTAGGGTGGGTATTTCCCAATTTTCCTTAAGATGGCTTAAGCCACCTTAAGCTAATTAGCTCACCGGGGGCTTCCTCTAAGACGCTTTCAAAATTTGGAGGCCTATGTTGTCAAGATCTCGAGCTGCTTTTTCTGCAGTGTCTTGCCAAAAGTTTGATCCGAGGTCATCTTGACCCTGAAAATCTCGGTTGAAGTAGCATGGGTATGCGAAAACCGGGAAAATCGCTCAAAATCTACTAAATGTTGCACCCTCTTGGATACTTCCCAAAATTGCTCACCGGGAACTTGGGCTCGCCTAATAGTGCACATAGTGTCTAAAAGAAGACAATGTCGCCGTCATTTTGAGCTAAAAAAATCTAGCTTCCGGTACCGATAGCTCCCGTAATACTTGAAATGTTGAAAACGTTAAGGTGGCTTAAGCCACCCTAAGGGTAATAGCCAATATAGATAAACTCGTATAAGAAATAAACCCTACTAAGCTAGATATACCCGGAACGGTCATCACGGAGTCGGAACGGTCTCGAGTCTAGCTACCTGTGACACTCGGTGTGTCACAGCACAGGCTTACGGATCAGTCACGGTCCAGTGTTGGCTACCTAGGAATCTGTCATAGGGGCCTGCACCAGGACTCCCGGTCAGGGCTGCCTATACAGATTTCAGCACACCACCCCAGCACTGTGGGTGGTGACTGACAGGTAAGTCGGAGAAGTCAAGATAAGTTAGGGTAGGAGCTAGGGTGACAAACCTAACTGCTAATTCAACTGTGCTATTCTGATACACAAATTGAAACCCTCTAGCCGGCACAAGAGTAGAAACATGCAGGCACTCAGGTCCTGCTAAACTACTGAAAAGCACTGTGGCAGCAAACCAGATTGAAGATTGTAGATGTCAAAGTGAAGCATAAACCAAATTGAAGACCATGTTGAGGTCAAAGCACATCTCAGTACACCACCAGAGTGGTGAACTGCCAGAGCCAGAAGGAAAGCTACTCGGGGTCAAAGTCCAGAGGTGCACCGTCACCACAATGTCCACGGTAGTAGCTTGCAGCACTGCCCTCCAGTGGGTCAGGCGGCCGGTCGCCACCCACGCACCACCGTCGCAGTACCCAGGGAGTGCAGCACTGCATCCAGAGTGACAGGGTCCAGCTCGGATATACTGTACCGGGGTAGATGCATAAGTCTCCCCTGCACAGCACAGGCTGCGGTGCAGCTTGACCCGATACCTGCACAGAGTCGATGTCATTGGCCGCCGTGTAGGCGGCAGCTCCCACTCCCATGATCGAGATCAAAAGAAACAGAGAGCGACAAAGTAATGAAACCCCCACGGGCCCGCGTGTGCGGGGAAGCCCCATGGCGGCTTGCCACATCCGTAGGTGCGGGAAGCACCACCAGACACAGGCACGTGGGTCGCGGGCTCCGACGCATGATTTGCCGAAACGGCCGGAGCCCGCGGCTTCACGATGAAGCTGCCGTCGGCGAGGTCCTCGTAGTCGTCCGTGTCGTAACCCGTGAGATCAACCTGCCCGATGGCGGCGTGGTTCACGGTCTGAACGAACCCAGCGAACTCACCGTCCGCGTCCGCTGTGGTGGTTACCCGCGCCGATTGCAGTGGCGCGGGTTTCACATCCTTCCCCTGCGAGACAGGCATAGCAGGGGCCGGCACGGCGGATGCCGATGCCGCCGCACCACCTGCCGGAACCTGCTCCTCCGGCGTGGTCCCCGCTGCGGCGGGTCCGCACACCAGAGCCGAAGCCTGCTGCTCGATGCCGTCAGGAGGCGGGAAAGATGCGTGTGTGAAGTGCACCTGGTGATTGGCCGCGGAGTGAACCTCCGCGGCAAGATCGTCGAGCCGTCGGAGAATGTTGTCTCCTACGGGCTCGTCGGAAGCTGACTGCTGCTCCACCGCGAAGCCGTAGGCGGACACGTCGATGCCGCCCACCGCTCCCGCACAAAGCACCGCAGGCGGCCCGTACGCGGCAGCCGCACGAGCAAAGGACTCCGCGCCATCGTCCGCTGCCTACTGAAAGAGCGCACACATGGCAAGTGCATGCACGCCTTCCGCGTCCTCCTCGTCGATAGGAATGCAGAATGCCGCGGCGGAAGTGGGCGGGTGTTGGCGCCCGCCCAACGGGCAGTCGCGGTAGAAGTGATAGCCCTCACTCACCTTTGCCCGCCTTCTTGCACCTGCCGCAGAACGGCTTCGCTCGCTGGTCGTCCCGGTCGAATCCCACGGGCGGCGCCTTGTGCTGCCCCATACGGAATCCCTTCGGATGCTGCGCACGCTGCTGCTGCTGCTGCCGCCGCTGCTGCACCCGCTGCTGCCGCACCACCGGAGCGCCCTCCCCGTGCTGCCGCTGTACCAAGTCCTTCAGCTCCGCGATCTTCACGAGGAGGGCGTCGTACTCGCTGCTGGAGAGGTGCGCGGAGATGCCGTCCGCGCCAGAAGCCGCCTTACCCGTGTCAGTCTGAGCCCAAGCCTGGTAGATTTCTACCACCATGGAGCAGAGCGAGGCCAACGGGACATGAGCCAAGTCAGCAACCATGGGGTAGCGCACCTTAACCGCAGCGTAGAACGCCGGGTCAAGCCTGGTGTACAGGCTCAGCTTACGTGTAGCCTCCGTAGGCGTCCAGCCGGAAGCCCTGTTGTCCCGCACCAAACGTTGCTCCCGCGCCAAGATCGGCTGCGGGTCTACGTTTGCGGGATAACGCAAGGCCGCATGCTCCTCCTGCTGCGACTCCCGCAGCGCCACCGGTACGCAGCCCTTGATGGCTACTATCCAAATTGCTAGTCCTCCCACAAGGACCACTTCGCAATCGCTATATTGGTCGCTAGCTTGCCCGTTAAATCATATTCAAGCCTTTTTTCGTGATATTTTTTAGTCAATTGAATATTATTTTGCATGGGTTTATCCCTAGATTGACTTTAGGGTCGTGTTTAGCGGGTGTGATTTGGGGATGTGATTTCACAAAAACTAAACGACCTCGGTCCTCCCACAAGGACCAGGCTATTACTCAAGCTAACTACCTCCTCGAAGGTCCTTTGAAAATTTGAGCACCCGTGTTGTCAAGTTCTCGAGTTGCTCTTTCTGTAGTGTCTTGTCAAAACTTTCATCCGAGGTCATCTTGACCCTCAAAATATCGGTAGAAGCAGCACCGGGTGTCAAAAGTGAAAAATGCCTTGAATCTCCCAAACATAAATTGCCTTTCGTCCGGTTCAACGATGCATACACGCCAAAGTATTGCATATTATGGCCATGTAGATGGCTCAAAAAATCAAGTAGTGTGTCTATATGCCGACCATAGCGAGACGATGGTGTGGAAGTGCCATGCACGCACTCAATCTAGCATCCGCAACATCACGTCAGAGCCAAAATTAACCCTCAGATTTTCTGATATTTGACC
Organism: Cymbomonas tetramitiformis; assembly: GCA_001247695.2. Taxonomy (NCBI): domain Eukaryota; kingdom Viridiplantae; phylum Chlorophyta; class Pyramimonadophyceae; order Pyramimonadales; family Pyramimonadaceae; genus Cymbomonas; species Cymbomonas tetramitiformis. The sequence continues at coordinate 108,444 of LGRX02033121.1, read as the reverse complement.
AAAATTGATAGGACATGTCGAGTTGGGTGCAAATATATGTCCACTGTGAGGTTATCAACGTGTGTTATGTTGTAAACATGATTGTACACAATGCTACGGTGTTGCTGAATCCTTGGACGCATGCTCAGCCTCCATATACTATCAGCAAAATATTATTGAAGATAGGGTATTATTTTGAGTGAGTTTTAACATTTTAAAAAATCTGAGTTGAAAAATCCGAGGGGTGCATATACAAATGCAATCGTGGTAGATATATGAGGCGGATCCAGGCCAATCCAGGCATCATCTAACTAAGTACAGACCCTGTATAGACCACCTTTCATTGGACGCACCTCCAATTTTGGTTGGCATGCCCAATTAAATTATTTGAAAATAGGTCCTTGTGGGAGGACCACATTCAAATCTGGTCCTCCCACAAGGACTGCGGGATAGTAGCCATATACAAATCAATATACGAATATGTGTCAAGTCTGCTGCACTTGAGTTCTCGTTCTTCGCCTGAGCGGAGGATACCAATGTCAGGGCTCGCTATGCGAACGCTATGTTGACGCTGCTGTTAATATTGAACAGTAACAGCCAAACGTAATATTATGGTGGGTTATGAGTGCAGCAGTCTGGTGACCAGAAGTGCTTGCTTGAGCCCAATGCTCCTCATATACTTCCAGTGCCCTCACGCATCTCATGCGTTACCACCATCGGGTTGTGAACCCGAGAGCACTGGGTGAACTTCCCGCATCGGCTGGTCGATATAGCCTTTGATGCTCGCATGCTGTTCAGTGCATGCTAGAAGCGAAGACGCGTCTTATCAGGACCCTTCGGTACTTCAAGAACTTGTCTTGCTTCGCCATCTCGATGCCATATACTTGGCCTCTCGATGACAGATGTCACTCGCTTTAGGTGGATGACAAACATTATGACTGTACATATCATAGTCGACCGTACTGACAATACTCGACGACTGTATGTCATTATGACATATGACATGACATGACATGGCATGACATGACATGACATGACATGACATGACATGGTATGACAGGTATGACATGTATGGCACATATGTCATCGGTCACATCCCTGACATGATTCCTTCGTTTGATCAGGCAGAACTCCCGAGCCCTCGAAAGTGTTCGTCACCTTGGGCTTAAATTATGCGACAACATACAATATGCCATATGTTTGTTGTATTCGTTATGCGGTCAATGCTGATGGTTATTTGAGCCCTTCCGCCGACCGCTCACATCTTGCTCCACTACATATTCCGTACAGGTGCTTCCTGCTTCAACTGACATACTGACAGGATGAATGCACAACAATATCTTTAGTTCTCTACCGTGGGAGATAAATAAAAGTGAATCCGCCCATACTTATTTCAGTAGTAGGAGGTGCAAAAATGTAGTTGACGCCCGCGCCGCATATGTAGCATGAATATGAACAGTGCATAGGGTGTGAAATCTACAGAGAAGAAGAGGGAGAGAGAGGAACGAGCGGCAGGTATAGTAAGTGATGCGCTCGTGGAATTTTAATGCTTTCAGTGCACATTCAGGGTCATTCAAGATCTCGTGGTACCACACTTATCTGGCGTTCAGATACGCATTTTGTTAGGAATTCGGTGGTACATATCGCCGCTCACATGTTGCTATGGGGCAAAGGCTGGTGTCCACGATCGTCTTTGAGTATATATCACATTACATTACATTACATTATGTTACGTTACGTTACGTTGCATTACATTACAATCAGCAATTACATATACGTTAAACTGACAAGACAGAGGGCTTAACACTTAAAAGACATGTAGCCAAAACCAGTATGAATATCAGCTATTGCACATGTCTTCACGTTTATGAGCACCAAATGCATGTTTGGCAATTTGATGAGGCACATATGGTATCTCTATTGACTAGACACGTCCCCGGAGCCCGGACCCACCTCAACCCCCGCTAAGCGTTTTAGCTCAAAATTGCACCCATGGCATCAGCTCAAAGGGAAGCGATTTCTCTGGAACTGCAAATTATATCACATTATATTATAATGGACGTTTTGGGCACCCAATAAACGCAATGTTATTATACATCCCAAGTATTTACAAGGCCAACCCCGGTACTTGAACAAAATATGCCGGTTCAGGCCGGCGTACATGTCATGTTACTGGCAATCGCCGGTTTAGCCGGCTATAGTCGACATGCGCCGATAAACAACCACACTTGCCGGTAATGGTGCGGTAAGTGTTGGCGAATTGTATTTAGTTCAATGTGCAAGAAGTATCAACCCGACACGACAAGTAAAATGAAAGTTATGCTAATTTTAGTGAAATTCGGTATTTGTGTTATGAACATCATATTTCATCATAAACATCATACAGAACGTCACGACTTGTTTGTAAGTGGTCAGTGCGACTATTGCTAGAATATTGCAAGTATTGTATATACGCACGCGCGGTGAACGATCCGTTCATGACGACCACGCACAAGTTCGGCTTTGAGACGTTATTTTCCAAGGGTACGCGTTATCGAGCCAGCTGCCTACATGCATGTGTTCGTAACGCAGCATGCATTACCGCGCGTGTACAGATAATCGCGTGGTGCATGCTAATATGATCTGTGTGTGCAGCGACCTTTGCTCATACCTGCTACAGTATGTGTGTTTCACGATGTGAATTAAAAATCGACCCTGGCTTACCACAACTGTGAGTCGCTTCGTGTGTAGCCAGGTTTGCCCCGTCGCGCAGGGACACGCGCCGTGATTATCACGGTCTGATTTAACATTCGGATGCCTCTGTTGCTTGGCACAAATCGCACAATGCGTGGTGGTAAGCCAGAGTGAATACTATAATTCAAGTCGACCGTACTTTGAATGATTCGCTACTTCGTTTCCACGCGGGTTGTCATCGAGAGCCGCGGATTGTCAGAGCCCCGGTTGGAGTCTCTGTGGAGCACGGTCATCTTATTATAACGATACATGTTTTGGAGCAGGATATCGTGAACATGTTGATTCCCTATGAAACTACGCGTTTGATCCCATCAGCAGGTACTGCACTGTGCCCCTCACCGCGTTCCGTTGCTTTCGTCGCTGTCTGCTTCTAGGGATTGTCAATGCGGTGTGAGGTCTCGGTGCCGTGTCTCGCGTGCATGCCACTAACCTCAAACCTGACGTGTGAACTGTCTCACTGGATTCACAACAATGGGTATAGAATGAGTCGCACAGCCGTACAACCTTATGATGAGGGCGATGAGTCTGATATCGGCGCTATCGTAGGCTTTCAGTTCTCAGGATCGGCGGCAACTAATGTTATACCAGACATCGAGAGCTGGAAGTTGAAGCAGCAGCAGACCGCCGCCCGTAGTATGGAATCGTTTTCTACAATGTTGACCACGATGCCGATGACGATGCTGATGCTGATCCCGATGATTATGACGGCCCTGTCACGGTGGGGACCCCTGAAGCGAAATACATCGCTCCTGAGCAGTTCGAGAGCCCACCTGAGAGCTCTGCTCAAGTTGTTACGATACACGCTGCTAAGTGCTAACATTACTGAGCAGCCTTATATTCTGAAAAGAATGGGGGCTGCAGTGGAAAATGACAATTCTGTCAATGTAGCAAAGAAGCAGCTCATTATTCTAGGGACGCACGAGGCTTTAAAGCCCGATGACGAGTGGGACGTCTCGAGGAGCATTCCGCTGAAAATGTTGTTTCCGACCTAGGATCCGCGGGTGAAACATGGCTGAAAACTGCCGGTCGCCGCGTTAGCTATGAAGGTGGATTCTGAAGTATAGACCTTCGAGACTCAAGTATGCCTGTTTACTAGACTCAAAAATACCAACTTTTTACTAGACGTTAAGTACACATATTTATGTACACTGACACACACACATATGTATACACACACACTTCCTCTTTATATAAGTAAACATATAAGCATAAATTGTGTAATGATCTAGGTTTGACGAAACTTGAGGAGACTCCTGCATTAAGCAATAGCAAATTATTAATTCAAAACACATTCAGTATGACCTGACAAATTACGATTACTTTTGCGGCATATCAAACTACGTTGTTACACATCTAATTTGTCGTGCCATATGTTATGCACTCAGGCTCGCCCAGACAGTTTCACAACAAAAGCATGTTTGAAACTAGGATGTATAAACACCTGGTGTTGTAGCATCCATGCTAAAACAAATAGTAGCAGCAAAACCCCGTCAGATGCTACAAAATCATGTCGTGCCCTAACGCTACAAGACACACCAGATAAAAACATGCAAGTAGTAAAGATGGCCTCTCAGTAGCGCTTTGGTGCTGGGGCCGATTTCAAGAATATATACACTTTTGGAATTGTTTAAGGCATGGTGCGATACAAGACACTATGGATACATGAAGTGCATGTGGTAAGACCGAGATATATGCCAGTAAGCACTGTTCTACGATTCGAACGATCGATAAGTGATTTCTAAACAAGTGTACGTACCCATGACATAAACCAAGGGGACTCTGCTAAAACTCTCACGAAGAGCCCTAGGGACACCCAGAGGCTAATCCATGACAGTCTCCCACTCCAACTTTGAGGTGGTTCCGAGCTTGATGTCTCTTGCAAGTTTGGTGCCTGCGTAATGCGCAAGCAAACCACCCTCTGTAATTCATCATGACTTAAAAAACCTACTTCCGCACATACTTCCCTACATCCGCACCGCAGGCACACTGCTGCCTGTGTGTGTGTGTGTGTATGCTTATCCTTGCGAATCCTTTGGCACCTCGTAGCCACAGGAGACTGCACTATGTACCCACGCCGGGGATCAAAGGATTCAGCACACACTTCGGGACACTCATCCGGATTCTCCGGAGCTCACTAGTGAAGAATGGGATCCCCTAAGCTGTGTGTATGCTTATCCTTGCGACTCCTTTGGCACCCCGTAGCCACCGGAGACTGCACTATGTACCCACGCTGGGGATCAAAGGATTCAGCACAAACCTTGGGACACCTATCCGGATTCTCCGGAGCTCACTAGTGAAGAATGGGACCCCCTAAGCCTCGCTGAGCCACCAGAGCCCCTCTGCATCTGCACCGCCAGCGCACTGCCGCCTTGTGCCTGAAGCCGGTTCATCCCTGCCCTCCGAGCTGCGCGAGCCATATCTCCACCACCAAGCCCACGCGCAAGACCACCCCTCTGCTCCCTGAGCATCACTGGGCCACCTGAGCCCATCTGCGGCTGTCCTGCCGGCGCACTGCCGCTGTGTCTCTGGAGCCGGCTCACCTCCGCCAATCGAGCCACCCCTCCACCACCAAGTCCACATCCCACCTGCCCCCTACAGCCTGGTCTCAAGAGAGCTTGCCCACCCACGCCACGGCTAGAATGCCCGAGCGCTGTCCCAAGGGGCTGAGAATGATAAACTGGGTTGCCCTCATCCAAACTTGCGCATCCGCCACCGACCTGCGCCTGTAGCCCTCTACCCCCAGCACCAACTCCCCGTGACTGGAGCCCTTGCGCTGATTGCCTTGCGAGGTGGCCGCGAACTTGAGCAATGCGCTCCACACTTGCGCTGTAACTGTCACGCCGCACTGTTCCTACTTGGGGTCCCATCCCCACAGTTGCCTGTGTGTCCCAAGCCCTCCCGGTGGCCGATAGTTCACCACCCGGTCGTCGCCTTCCCGACAGCTGCTCACTGTTAGTTCCGGCACGGCCAGCAACCTCGCCCGGTGGGCACGGAAGCTGTTGAGATGCCGTATGCTGCCGTGCAACCTGTTGTAAGTGGTCATCGCTGCCGGGGTGGGCCCCCGGGCTCTGAGGGGCCCGGCGTGTGTCAACTCCACCCGCGAGCCTCCCCACATCTCCCACGTCACCCTCACCAGTTGCCCCCATGCCAGCAACCCGCTCAAGAAGGCCGGCCACCCGCCTGCTCGCCCCCATCAAGGTGGCCACCCCTCCCTCAGCCAAGGCCATTGCTTGCTCCGGCGAGGCCCCACTCTGCTCCTGAGTCCAGACCCCACTCTCCGGGCCCGGCGACAAAAGGTCATCCCACTCATTCAAGATATCCTCGACACTTGACGCCGCCTGGCTGAGCCCGCCTATGCCTGCCCGCGCCCCTCCAGATCGCGCCTCGGCGGTGCCCCCTCCTTGACCCCCCACAGTGCCCAGATGCTCCACCTCCCGCCGCACGTCCTCCATGCTCTCCAAAAGCCTCGATGCCATCGCGCCTGCCTCGCCTGCCTCACCGGAAGCCTGCCCAGACCGCTCACGCTGCGTTCCCTCAGATTCCTGCATCCCACCGCCAGACCCATCCTGCGTGGCATAGTCTGTCTCCTCGAACGCGTCCTCCCACGCTCTGTCCATCAGCGCCAACCTCTCCGCCCCTTCCCGTCGGTCCGCCTCCCCCCGATCCAGGTCCGGGCCCATGCCACCTCTCACACGCCCTCCGCCAGCCCAGCGCCACCCACTTCCGGCCGAACATGTGTGTGTGTGTTTGCTTATCCTTGCGACTCCTTTAGCACCCCGTAGCCACAGGAGACTGCACTATGTACCCACGCCGGGGATCAAAGGATTCAGCACACACTTCGGGACACTCATCCGGATTCTCCGGAGCTCACTAGTGAAGAATGGGACCCCCTAAGCCTCGCTGAGCCACCCAAGCCCCTCTGCATCTGCACCACCAGCGCACTGCCGCCTTGTGCCTGAAGCCGGTCCATCCCTGTCCCCCGATCTGCGCGAGCCATATCTCCACCACCAAGCCCACGCGCAAGACCACCCCTCTGCTCCCTGAGCCTCACATATCTCCACCACCAAGCCCACGCGCAAGACCACTCCTCTGCTCCCTGAGCCTCACTGGGCCACCTGAGCCCCTCTGCGGCTGTCCTGCGAGTGTATGTGTGTGTATGCTTATCCTTGCGAATCCTTTGGCACCCCGTAGCCACAGGAGACTGCACTATGTACCCACGCCGGGGATCAAAGGATTCAGCACACACTTCGGGACACTCATCCGGATTCTCCGGAGCTCACTAGTGAAGATTGGGACCCCCTAAGCCTCGCTGAGCCACCCGAGCCCCTCTGCATCTGCACCGCCAGCGCACTGCCGCCTTGTGCCTGAAGCCGGTTCATCCCTGCCCTCCAAGCTGCGCGAGCCATCTGTGTGTGTGTGTGTCTGCTTATTCTTGCGACTCCTTTGGCACCCCGTAGCCACAGGAGACTGAACTGAAAAAACAGGGTTTTATATGTATGCATATACATGTGTGTGTGTGTGCTGTTTGGTACCAGCACAAACACAGGATAAGAGTAAGAGAGCAAAGATAAACGCCCTCCTTGGCATAGACCCCTGCTGCATGAATGGACGGTGCTCTTGCCACAGGGAATGCACCGTCCCTCAAATTGATAATGCACCACGCGAGACGTAACACAAGTGCACCCCCACAAGTGCCCTGCACTCCTAAAAGCGAGGGAGTGATGGGGATGGGGACGGCAGGAGCAAATAAATCATGGGAATTGTGAATATAGAAAGCGCGAGGAACACAATATTTCCACGGTTGAGGTCCAGACAAGGATCCCAGAGGTGAACGCACGCGTAGCACGGCGCAGAGGTCTGAAGTCACTCTCCCTGTGACGAAGGTGCACCGGATGCCTTTTCTGGCCCTAAAAGGATCCTCCGCGGCATAGGCACTTCAGCAGTGCACAATCTCAAGTTCCCTGATTTCGCGATCAGGCACATTGCACTCGGGTGATGGGCATTTCCCTCAAGATTGACTCTTAGAGAAGCGCATGCATATGACTCATAAAATCCATATCTCCTGTAAGTCATTCACAGCTCGAAGACAAGGCAAGGCCTCGCGATGCTCCTTTGCTTGAGCTCATTCTCCGAGGCCGCCGGGCAGTGATAGGGAGAGGTCGCAGAAGGGATCTCACTCCGCTGTTTTTTGTAAAGCTCACTTCGTCTCTTGTATTAGTACCGCTCACGTCGTCTGGAAGCAGAAACACAGACATGAGCAGCCAACCAAAGCCAAGGCTGTATCAACCATTCATTTACAAGCCAAGGCTATCCGTGCTACAATGTCAAAATACCATATTGGCATTAAATCTTGATTCGGTATCATGCGGCTGAACGCATTCAATGACGCACAATGCTGTGCCAAGAGATGCCAGTTCGTGCCAAGAGATGCCATGGTCACCGACGTCCCACCCACCCAAGGCATACCACACCCTCATCCATGGTGATCCAGGCCATGGCTCGCAGATTGCTTGGATTCTGTGGCATACACTGGCGTGCCTTGCAATTGCATGTTTCTCGCATATGCATGGCAACATTCAGAAGAACCACACCTCGCAGCTAAGTCAGCATCATATTGACGCTTGAATAGATTGCAGCACCCGAAGCGACGGCATCGATTGTGCAAAGCACTACTTTTGATTCTGACGATTGAAGACAAAAGGAAAAGCATCGATTTCCATCTTTTAAGGTTTAAGGTGACCCACAGCAAGTGGTAAGATGGATTTGGAAATGGGCCGACCTTCTCGTTTATGGGGCCCAGAAGGTGAACTGCACAACTCATGAATGAAACTGAAACCTGCGCTTCCCCAAAGCCCCCTTGACTGCCCGTCACTCTGCAGAAGCGACTTCCTTGACAGCCCGTCACTCTGCAGAAGCAACTTCCTTGACCGCCCGTCACTCTGCAGAAGCGACTTCCTTGACCGCCCGTCACTCTGCAGAAGCAACTTCCTTGACCGCCCGTCACTCTGCAGAAGCGACTTCTTGACCGCCCGTCACTCTGCAGAAGCAACTTCCTTGACCGCCCGTCACTCTGCAGAAGCGACTTCCTTGACCGCCCGTCACTCTGCAGAAGCAACTTCCTTGACCGCCATTCACTCTACACAAGCAACTTCTTTGACCGCCCTTCACTGAACACAAGCAACTTCCTTGACCGCCCGTCACTCTACACAAGCAACTTCCTTGACCGCCCGTCACTCTAGCAACTTCCTTCATCGCCCGTATTCCACATGGAGAGCCTAGACCACAGAATGGTCAGTTTGCAGGATAATCTTCACTCAGTCAATACTTTACTATCTTGAACAAAAGTCCATGCAGTTTTCGTAAAATTCCCTCTGTAAAATCTTATCGCCATGCAGCTAAGCATACCCACAAGCACCTTCCACCTCCGAACCATGGTGCGCCCCCCACACAACAAACGTCCAGATGTGGTGCCCACCACTGAGCTCCCGGGTGCACCCCGCACTGCCAAGCACCGCCATGCAAACCCAAACGCCCAGCCCCCGGACATGCCTATGGTTGCCAAGCACAAAAACGTGACCCCACCACTGCCCGCAGATGTGTTCGCCACAAAGCGCGCCAGCGGCTGCCAAACAACGAAACGCAACCCCTGCCGACAAATGCGATAAGAGATTATGCAAGCTGTAATCAGCACGCCCGCACAAATAGCCCCATGCGATGCATGGTTCACGCCAGCTGTCATCAGCTCGCCCGCACACATAGCCCCCAGGCGATGCATGGTTCAGGCCAGCTGTCATCAGCTCGCCCGCACACATAGCCCCCAGGCGATGCATGGTTCACGCCAGCTGTCATCAGCTCGCCCGCACACATAGCCCCCAGGCGATGCATGGTTCACGCCAGCTGTCATCAGCTCGCCCCCTTTTTATAGCCCCAGGCGACGCACTGTTCACGCCAGCTGTCATCAACATGCCCACATAGCCCCAGAGCGGCGCACTGTTCATCAGCTGTCATCAGCTCGCCCGCACACATAGCCCCCAGGCGGCGCACTGTTCACGCCAGCTGTCTAAATCAGCACGCCCCACGCACAAATGGCCCCAGGCGGCGCACTGCTGCATGGCTGTCTGTGGCTCGCCCGCACATAGCCCCATGGAATTTTTGTTCAGGCCAGCTGTCATCAGCACGCCCTTTTATAGCCCCCAGGCAACGCACTGTTCACGCCAGCTGTCATCAGCTCGCCCGCACATAGCCCCATGCGGCGCTGTTCACGCCAGCCATCATCCAGCCTTCCCACATAGCCCCAGGCGGTGTACTGTTCAGGCCAGCTGTCATCAGCACGCCTTTACATAGCCCCCAGGCGGCACTCTTCATGGCTGTATCAGCACGCCCGCACACATAGCCCCAGGCGGGGCCATGGTTCATGCCAGCTGTCATCAGCACGCCCGCACAAATAGCCCGCAGGCGACGCTGCTGTTCACGCCAGCTGTCATCAGCCCGCCCGCTTTGCCAGCCCAGGCGGTGCATGGTTCACGCCAGCTGTCATCAGCTCACGCCCTTTATAGCCCCCAGGCGGCGCACTGTTCACGCCAGCTGTCATCAGCACGCCCGCACACATAGCCCCCAGGCGGGGCATGGTTCATGCCAGCTGTCATCAGCACGCCCGCACAAATAGCCCGCAGGCGGCGCACTGTTCACGCCAGCTGTCATCAGCCCGCCCGCACACATAGCCCCCAGGCGGTGCATGGTTCACGCCAGCTGTCATCAGCACGCCCGCACACATAGCCCCCAGGCGGCGCACTGTTCACGCCAGCACGGCACGCCCGCACACATAGCCCCCAGGCGGCATGGTTCATGCCAGCTGTCATCAGCACGCCCACAAATAGCCTCCGCCGCAGGTGCGACTGTTCACGCCAGCCGTCATCAGCCCGTTCGCACACATAGCTCCCCAGGCGGTGATGGTTCACGCCAGTCAGTCATCAGCACGCCCGCACACATAGCCCCCAGGCGCACTGTTCACGCCAGCTGTCATCAGCACGCCCCGCACACATAGCCTCCAGGCAGCGCACTGTTCAGGCCAGCTGTCATCAGCACGCCCGCACAAATAGCTCCCCAGGCGGCGCACTGTTCACGCCAGCTGTCATCAGCACGCCACATAGCCTCCCCAGGCGGGCGCACTGTTCGCCAGCTGTCATCAGCACGCCCGCACACATAGCCTCCAGGCATGACACTGCCTGGCCAGCGTCATCGCACGCCCGCACACATAGCCTTCCTCTCCAGGCAGCGCACTGTTCACGCCAGCTGCCGTCAGGCACGCCCGCACAAATAGCCCCCAGGCGGCGCACTGCTCACGCCAGCCGTCATCAGCTCGCCTCCCGCACACATAGCCCCATGCACTGTTCAGGCCAGCTGTCATCAGCACGCCCGTGCCACATAGCCCCCCAGGCAGCGCACTGTTCACGCCAGCTGTCATCAGCTCCGCCCGCACACATAGCCCCGCATATGCGGCGCACTGTTCACGCCAGCCGTCATCAGCACGCCCCACACATAGCCCCCAGGCGGTGCACTGACCCAGGCCAGCTGTCATCAGCACGCCCGCGCACACATAGCCCATGTGACGCACGGTTCACGCCAGCTGTCATCAGCACGCCCGCACACATAGCCCCCATGCGATGCTTGGCGTTATGCCTCTGAAATATTTTGTGGCTGTTGCACACATGGAGCCTGGGGAATATGCCTTTGAAGGGAGTTTGCAACATTTTCCCCCCTGAGGAACATGGTGACCGTCATAGGCTATCCTTGCGAGGCGCAGTGCATTAGCTCGAGCCTGCAAGTGCTGAGGCCGCGTCCATGCACAGGGCGGCTGAAGTGTGGGGCAGCCCTGGTAGCGTACCTCTCTGGACCTCGCCAGAAGCTCTCACACTGCATACCCCTCGGAGTAGAGGGCATAGAAGGCCCAACCCAAGGCGAAGGGCGCTGGGCACGTCACCTCACCCACGTTAGTTGTGGAGGTTGGAAGTCGGGACACGGCGGACTCACCTTCGAGCTCACCACCGGTGCACCTTGTGACTGCAATTCTCGGACGCTCTGTTACGTGCACCTTTGCACGGCCATAATTCAATATCCTGCGGCGGTGTGCAAGGGCCGGAATAAATAGATTAACACAGTTCTGCAACAAATTTTGCAACTAGGCAGCACCCAACCCAGAGCTTCGGCAACCTGCAGTCGAAGTTCACTTCAAAGCAGCACTGTTACCCCAGAGATGAGACAACTTTTCATGGTCAGGTTTGGCCGCGAGACAACTTTTCATGGGTAGGTTTGGCCGCCAGAGAGGGCCGGGCTAGGCGACTTGTCCTACAAACCTTACTGTATTTAGTTACTTGTGAAACAGCGTGTGACTTACTCGGCGTTTATTCGGCGGCAGGTAGTGTGTTGGCGCCAACACAAGACGCACCGGAGAGAATCAAGTGCATCCCAGCTGAATTTTGGCCTCAGGACCTTACAGCCAAAAGAAGTTGCACGAAAGAGCAAGTTTCGCGATCGAGTTATGGCTATCCTGCACCGTACCTTGGCCGCGAGAATATTCTCGTCAAAAGCAAACTGCGAAGCTCGGATTGCTCACCTGGATTTCAGGTCTCTTGCATGTTCTGCCAGCTTGGCGGAGGGTTGTGGAGGAGATTTGTCTGAGGATTTCTTGGACTTTTTGGGTGGCCGAGTGCAACTTGAGCTTCGTGTTATTCTCAGCAGCAAATTCCCTTTCCTCTCGCCTATAGATTGCACACCCGACACGCGCGTGACGTTAGACCAACGCCAGCTATGCGACAAACATAGAGCGACAGGATGTCAGAGCGGCACCACTGGAAGTGCGATCTGTCAACGGCAAAACGTGTCGCGAGCGTCGAAGGAGCAGGGAAGAGGGATGAATGCTTGAACGACATCGTTTGGATGGCATCGCTCGAGGAGGCGCAACAGAAGCAGAATCACCTTTCGCGTTTGCCTCTGCGCTCTCACTGCGTGGCATGTGCTGACCGTGATCCTTTACGATTCTTTGCGTGGGACTACTGAGAGGGTCTGCAGAGGTGTACACTCGGAAAGTGCCGTCACACTGCTCGGTGTATATTAGCGTGGCGCCGTCGCTTCCCACGATACTCCCTTGCTTGGTTGAAGGTCCGCCGCTTGCATTCGAAAGGTGCTTTCCACGAGAGGCAACCTCAGGGTCCATATCACGGAAAACAATATACTTTTAGGCAACGTGCGTTCTGATGGTTGGACAAACTGAGTAAATAAGTGGTTAGATTGAAGAAGTGTTTGGTCGTCATCGAGAGGCCGATATCACAGCTTCTTGAAGCCCGTAAGGCAGCTTGCGTTTTAGCAGTCAGCTGCAAGGTCTGCTGTCGTTGGTATCGTCTACGGAGTGTCTTCCCAAATGTTAGCTAACGTCCAACGCTCGTGGAACTACGAAAGGATCGGTCGGACCTCTGAACAGGATCGGTAGGATTGCATCACTGAATAGGCATAGAGTCAACAGCAATTCGATCTTTTCGGTGCGTGTACGGATTGGGAAGGAACCTTATGATGCACCATTTTGAAAAATTATTACTCGACAGGAAACCGAAGGCAAGAGTGCATATCAAATCAAGGCGAAACTGGCCATGGCATGCCCATCGTAAGATGGTAACAACCCATAATATGGCGAGTTGATGGTTTGGTTCGGCGAGGGTTTAGGCGAGGCGAAGCGTGAGGGGCAGCGCAAGTTCAGTTTTAACGTTTTCGGAGGAGGGAACTTCGTGTACTGCAACTGTTACTTGAACTCGTAACTGTAAACTTCACTCAACTGAACTATCGTACCCTAATCCAGGAAGTCGGAAGTGAATCGTTCTTGAAAACTTGAACTATGTATTATCGTATGTGCTACGTCCAGTCGATCTAAAGATCTCCACTAGGCCTGCGACCGAATATTTGACGTCATTTTGGGATCGGACGGCACTGGCACGATACGATTAGTAACCGGGCTTTATTATTCTGACGATTGCAATTCTGTGTCTGCTGTCTCTTGAACACCGCGTCTGCCATGCCATAACGTCTGGCGCCTGAGACGCCGCGCCGCGCCGTGACGGTGAGGCGTGACGATGACGTATCACCTGTGCTATGCTACCCCAACGCCAAGCGAAGGGGAATCGTGATCTAATGGAAATGGTGAATCGCTCGGTTCTTTCCTGTTTGTCCATCGCATGTCCTTGTCGTCGTGTGCAAAGAGCACAAGCCACAACCCAGACTGACTGCTCACAAACAGTTCTTTGGTGAGCTGAAGGCGGTTGCAATCATTTGACGGGCAAGTACGTCTGTTTACTTTCGCCGGCAGATTATAAGATATTTGCGGGGGAGCTACTAAATATGTCGGCTCCCCCTGGAGGCTATTATCCCCCACCAGCGGGGGCGTACCCTCCAGGGACTTTTATGGGACAGGCTCCTGCTATGCCACTGGATCCGCAGCAGCAGCTGGAAGAAAAGGCACGAAAGTGGCAACAACTCAACCAGAAACGTTACGGAGATAAAAGAAAGCATGGATATGTGGAGGCGCAAAAGGAAGACATGCCTCCCGAGCATGTGCGCAAGATTATCAAGGATCACGGTGATATGTCTAGCCGGAAATTTAGGCACGACAAGCGAGTGTACCTGGGAGCATTGAAATTCGTTCCTCACGCCGTCTACAAGCTCCTCGAAAACATGCCAATGCCCTGGGAGCAAGTTCGCCACGTCAACGTGGTATATCATATCACCGGAGCTATAACCTTTGTGAACGAAGTTCCCAGGGTTATCGAGCCGCTCTTCATCTCCCAGTGGGGTACGATGTGGATTATGATGCGCCGCGAAAAGCGTGATCGTCGGCATTTTAAGGTTAGTCTTTCTCAGTGATGCTGCACTGGCGCAAGCGAGGTTCATTAAAATAAATCTGCAGTCACGTGCTTATCAAGGGTTTCTTCATTTTTGTGTACAGCGTATGCGCTTCCCTCCTTTCGATGACGAGGAGCCACCGCTGGATTATGCCGACAACTTGTTGGACATCGATCCTCTTGAGTCAATTCAGCTTGAACTCGACGAGGATGAGGATTCCGCAGTTTTCGACTGGTATGTGCTCTCCACTCCGGGTCTTCTAGAACACTTCTTTTAGACTTTCGGTGGCTCTGAAAGTGAAATCCGGCACAGGTTCTACGATCACCAGGCTCTTAGACGAACGAAGTTCGTCAACGGAGAAAGGTATGCCAGCATCTTTTCTTCCCTCTGTATTCGAACTCGTTTGCTGTGCTCCAACCCCGACTACTAAGATTGGAGCTCTATGCAGCTACCGCAAGTGGATGTTGCCACTGCCAATCATGTCTACGCTGTATCGTCTGGCCGGTCAACTTCTCAGGTAGATTTCGAACTCCCTTCTTCTGACGTTGTATCATCCAACTTTGGAATCCTTGTACGGATCTCACAAGTCGATCTTTCTTTTCGCAGCGATCTGACGGACAAGAACTATTTTTACCTTTTCGAAGAAAAATCTTTCTTCACAGCCAAGGTTCGTGCCTTGTTCACCACGCGGGATTAGCACTGGAAGAACTGAAGTAGCACACAACTTGGCCCTTATGCTCGGTAATTGTTCTTGCAGGCACTGAATATGTGCATTCCCGGCGGTCCGAAGTTCGAGCCGCTATACCGTGATATGGAGAAGGCTGATGAAGATTGGAACGAGTTCAACGACATCAACAAGCTGATTATTCGCTCTCCGTTGCGGACCGAGTACAAGGTAAACTTGTGCGTTTGGACGGTTTTGTTCATCCAGTGCCGTTGATAGCCCTGTGCGAGTTGTTATTCGCTGAGTGGCCTCGAGTAACACGCTGTAGGAGCGTTTGTTGGTTGTTGGCAGTCGCCCGTTCAGAAGCCTTGCGATACTTTGCAGCTGCAGAGATACTTACGAATTTGCCTGTGCGTTTGTGATAGGTGGCTTTCCCGTATTTGTACAACAACAGGCCTCGTAAGGTTGCGGTGTCCGGGTACCACTCTCCGATGACCATGTACATCAAGACCGAAGATCCAGATCTTCCAGCGTTTTACTATGATCCGCTCATCCATCCCATCGCGTTCTACAAGGTTCCCCCTACCGTTTTTCACTTCCCTGTATGCTGTACCTTCAGAGTGCTTGCAGAGTTTCCCTTCCGAACCTGGCGGAACTCCTCACGAAGTCAGTGAAAGTACTTGATTTTTATGCAGACCGACAAGAGGCAAACCAGAACCGAAGAAGAAGACGACGACGAGGAAGACGAGTTCACTTTGCCTGAGGGGTACGATAAAACCCAAAACTGATAACCGCTGACCCCAGATTTATTGCGCCACGCCGATGACCAAGTTGCCTGCTGATCGCTTTTGAACCCTTGCGCTCAAGTTTGAAGCAAATCTTTTGCGCCGGGGCATGTCTTGTACTTGATACGTGCCGCAGTCGTTTTGTAAAGATCGCGCAGGTGGTCACACATATGATGCCGGCGCGATCTTTGTAAACCTAATTTTGTGACCGAATCCAACGATACAGCAAGGAAATAGCTGTTGTGTGCGGCGTATCTTCCTAGGTCCTAGGCTATCAGGTCGGTTTGAAATGCTTTTGGAAGTTTAACTTCTTCCGAATGCTGTTCTGTTATGCTACCTTCAGGATGGAACCTTTCTTGAAGGAGTCCTCGCTCTACACCGATAACACTGCCCAAGGAATCGCACTACTGTTTGCGCCACGGCCCTTCAACGCGCGATCTGGGCGAACTCGGCGTGCCCTCGATGTTCCTCTAGTGAACACTTGGTTTCATGAGCACTGCCCTCCTAATCACCCGGTGAAAGTGCGCGTGAGCTACCAAAAGCTGTTGAAGTGCTATGTTCTAAACCAGCTGCACCACCGACCTCCTAAGGGATTGAAGAAAAAGTTCCTGCTCCGTTCTTTGCGGTAAGAAGTGACTTAAATTTTCTTTAGGTGCCCGTGTTTGCCAGTGCTAGCTTGTGCCGTCCTCTTCCGCCGGCATTTCGGATACCTGCTGCAGGGACATAGAGGTAAAGTGCTGGCTGTTCGCTCGGCCACCTCTGGAAATAAAATTGCCTTCCAGAACATATTTCTAGATCCCTCGCATTCCCTAATGTTCCTGCGCCTTCATAGAACACGTCTTAAGGGTTTCTAACGTTCAAGCTGAAGAGTTCTACTTGTGGAGAGTTATGGATGGCCGATTTCATACATAGTGCTCATTGAAGGTCAGGCCGCTTTGAGAGACGAGTTTTGAGCTGCTTTCCTTCGAAGAGCAGAGTTTTCAGCTATGTCACTGAAGGTCGCTCTAGTTTTCGCTCCGACGTGTGCATCACATAGCTCTAGTCTCTGGTTAAAGATGCTTATTGGGGTGCTCCTTGTTTGGTGCCGGCACGCAGGGCAACCAAGTTTTTCCAGACTACCCAGCTGGATTGGGTTGAAGCAGGGCTGCAGGTGTGCCGTCAAGGGTACAATATGCTGAACCTGCTCATCCACCGCAAGAACCTGAACTACCTGCACTTGGACTACAACTTCAACCTGAAGCCCGTCAAGACGCTCACGACCAAGGAGCGCAAGAAGTCGCGCTTTGGAAATGCCTTCCACTTGGCCCGTGAGATCTTGCGTCTCACGAAGTTGGTGGTAGATTCCAATGTCCAGTTCCGCCTCGGTAATGTGGACGCCTTTCAGCTTGCCGACGGCCTGCAGTACATATTTGCGCACGTCGGCCAGCTTACTGGAATGTACCGTTACAAGTATCGGTTGATGCGTCAAATTCGTACTTGCCCAACCACCCAATCTCCCAGCTTCCGTTGTGTTTTCAGTTATTTTTTACTTGACATCGCCTGTTGCCCTTCTTTCTGTGAACGGAGTCTTCAGTCTTCTGTGAACGGAGTTTTCAGAGTTTTCACTCTTGCCATACTAACTTGTTTCCTGTTTGTGGGAGCGCCTTTGCAGGCATGTGCAAGGATCTGAAGGTGAGACTCTTCCGAGCTATACCGTGCGCGTAGGCCTGATGCGGTCCCCTGAACCCTGACTGCTGTTGTCTTGAGAGAGTGAGGGCTCGTCTACTGACAACCTTTCAAGGGTCAAAAGTGTCTTCCTGCTGGATTCGATTTTCAGTGTTGCTTTTTGAGCCGGACTTGAACGGACGGGTTAGTCAATGAACCAAACTCCCTCGCTGTTTTTTCCCTGCGTATATCTTTTGCCGCCCTATTAGGCCTTATCGAACTTAGCTGAGGTTAGTGGGTTTCTTTTGACACAGCACCTGATCTATTACCGCTTCAACACTGGCCCTGTTGGTAAAGGCCCAGGCTGCGGTTTCTGGGCTCCGATGTGGCGAGTTTGGCTCTTCTTTCTCCGTGGCATCGTGCCACTGCTCGAGCGTTGGCTTGGCAACCTGCTTGCCCGCCAGTTCGAGGGGCGTAATTCAAAGGGGGTAGCCAAGACTGTCACGAAGCAACGCATCGAATCTCACTTCGACCTCGAGCTGAGGGCCGCGGTGATGCACGATATTCTCGACATGATGCCGGAAGGCATCAAGCAGAATAAGGCCCGCACCATCCTGCAGCATCTGAGCGAAGCGTGGCGCTGGTACTATCCCATATCACTTTGCCGTGCACACCGGATTGCCCCTTATTCCAGTATTTTGTTCGAGACTTTTCATATTGTTTACGCTGTTACTGTCGCCTGCGGCTGTGAACTCGAGGGATACACGCCGGAAGAACACACACCACATTGTATACCTATGCTGCTCGGGCGATCTATTTCGGGATCGGAAACCTTTTATCAGGGTTTGTCATAAGGGGTGTTTAGGCGACTTAGTGCATATTTAACTATCCCCCCTTGACTTGTACCTCCTTTGCCCGTGTTTTTTTCGCTCGCCTGACCTGACGTTTTTGCTTGGACACCTCTCACCACACGTTTTATGGTGTTCCTCCTTCAGCTGGAAGGCAAACATTCCCTGGAAAGTGCCTGGGCTCCCAGCGCCCATCGAGAACATGATTCTCCGCTTCGTCAAGTCCAAGGCAGACTGGTGGACTAACGTAGCACACTACAACCGCGAGCGCATTCGCCGAGGTGCCACCGTCGACAAAACAGTGTGCCGCAAGAACTTGGGCCGTCTCACTCGCCTGTGGCTTAAGGCAGAGCAGGAGCGCCAGCACAACTACCTCAAGGATGGCCCGTACGTCACTCCTGAGGAGGCGGTAGCCATCTACACCACAACGGTGCACTGGCTGGAGAGCCGCAAGTTCTCACCCATTCCCTTCCCGCCGCTTTCGTATAAGCACGACACGAAGCTTATGGTGCTGGCCTTGGAACGTCTCAAGGAGTCGTACAGCGTTGCCGTTCGCTTGAACCAGCAGCAGCGTGAGGAGCTCGGGCTGATAGAGCAAGCATATGATAACCCGCACGAGGCGCTCAGTCGGATTAAGCGTCATCTTCTCACACAACGTGCCTTCAAGGAGGTCGGCATCGAGTTCATGGATCTTTACAGGTAATCCTCATTCCGAACTGTGGCTTCTTTCCTCCCACCAATTCTTGAAGGTGTAAAAGCTGTGTGCGAGGACTCTATCTAATAGATAGCCTTAGAATTATCACGCTTGGCGTGGAGCTAGAATCTTATTTAATTCTCGAGTGAAACGTCCTGCGTGTCCGACTCGAGTGTCGCGATTTGAACATTCTTCGTTCCTTCCCTATGGTCCTGAAGGCTGGTTTCATCACGCTCGCCTTTCGATCAAGAAGGGTAGCTCTTAACTATCTTCTTTGTGACGCACAGCCATCTCATCCCGGTGTATGAGATCGAGCCGTTGGAGAAGATCACGGATGCTTATCTAGATCAATATCTGTGGTATGAGGCAGACAAGCGTCACCTGTTCCCTAACTGGGTGAAGCCCGCGGACTCCGAGCCACCACCACTGCTCGTATACAAGTGGTGCCAGGGAGTAAACAACCTGACTGACGTATGGGAAACGGCAGAAGGAGAGTGTGTCGTGATGTTCCAGACAAGGTTTGAGAAGATGTATGAGAAGGTCGACCTCACGATGCTGAATAGGCTGCTTCGTTTGATAGTGGACCACAACATTGCGGACTACATGACCGCAAAGAACAATATTGTGATCAGCTACAAGGATATGAGTCATACAAACTCGTACGGTCTGTTACGCGGGCTGCAGTTTGCCTCGTTCATCGTGCAGTACTATGGCTTGGTATTGGACTTGCTTGTGCTTGGTCTCACCCGGGCGAGCGAGATCGCGGGCCCACCTCAGTGTCCTAACGACTTCATCAGCTTCCGTGATGTTGCTACCGAGCAGCGTCACCCTATTCGGCTGTATTCGCGGTACGTGGACAAACTTCACATCCTGCTCCGCTTCACCGCAGAGGAGGCGCGTGACCTGATTCAGCGTTTCCTAACGGAGCATCCCGATCCGAACAACGAGAATATCGTTGGCTACAACAACAAGAAGTGCTGGCCACGTGACGCGCGGATGCGGCTGATGAAGCACGACGTGAATCTTGGACGGGCGGTTTTCTGGGAGGTGAAGAATCGTCTTCCTCGCAGCATCACCACTCTGGAGTGGGAGAACGGATTTTGTTCCGTGTACAGCAAGGACAACCCGAATCTGTTATTCAATATGTGCGGCTTCGAGGTCCGCATCCTTCCCAAGGTGCGCATGGCGCAGGAGGGCTTCGCCAGCAAAGACGGTGTATGGAATCTGCAAAACGAGGCCACCAAGGAGCGCACGGCACAAGCGTTCATCCGTGTAGATGACGACAACCTCAAAGTGTTTGAGAACCGCGTCCGTCAGATATTGATGTCTTCCGGTTCTACCACCTTCACGAAGATCGTGAACAAGTGGAACACGGCACTCATCGGCCTAATGACGTATTTCCGTGAGGCCACCGTACACACTCAGGAGCTTCTCGACTTGCTGGTGAAGTGTGAGAACAAGATCCAGACGCGTATCAAGATCGGCTTGAACTCGAAGATGCCTTCACGTTTCCCCCCTGTGGTGTGTCCCGCCCTCCGGTAATCTGTTTTGCTGACAGATCCTCGTGGCACATACGTCCTGAATAACTGATTCGACGCAGTTGTTCCACGCAAAAATGCCTATACTATTACCTTTCCATCGAAATTGAGGGCCCCTGATAGACATGCCGTAGCTAACAAAGATTTCGCTACCATAGTTCCAGTGGGATGATACTTCATGTTGTTTTCCTTTGTATGTTCGTTCTGCTCTTCCAAAAAGCCAAGAGGAACTGCTTTCTACACAACTGTATTGTAAACTGTTGTGAAGGGCCGCACCGCTTGAAGGTCCCTGTGGGCTGCCAAGTGAATATATGGTGGAGTAAATCGCTTTACTTTTTGTCTCAGGTATTTTATTCGCCCAAGGAAATCGGCGGCCTGGGTATGCTCTCCATGGGCCACATCCTCATCCCGCAGAGTGACCTGCGGTACTCTATGCAGACCGACGTTGGGGTAACGCACTTCCGCAGTGGAATGAGCCACGAGGAGGATCAACTGATCCCCAACCTGTACCGTTACATCCAGCCCTGGGAGAGTGAGTTCGTTGACTCTCAGCGTGTGTGGGCGGAATACGCTCTCAAACGCTCGGAGGCCCAGTCGCAGAATCGCCGCCTTACCTTGGAGGACCTGGAGGACTCCTGGGACCGTGGTATTCCTCGTATCAACACGCTCTTCCAGAAGGACCGTCACACCTTGGCTTACGACAAGGGCTGGCGTGTGCGAACCCAGTTCAAGGAGTTCCAGGTCCTGAAGCTCAATCCCTTCTGGTGAGATATATTTCTCTGTGCACACCAGCTCTTTTTGTGAGTCGCTTTATGTGATGCTTGGGCCTTCTGGCCTTCCTCACGTGTCTAAGGGTGCACGTGTCTAAAGTTGCGCTTATGTCTTGAGTTGCTGGACTTCAAGCAAGCTCATATTGTGGTTTTCATGACGAAGTGTTGTGACTTCGGGTTCCCCCGTGTCTCTACCCAGGCGCAGCCCCTCACATGGCTTAGTGCAGCTTCACCTTCCTTAGTGTGGCAGTGTACTGTCATTGATAACTTTATCTGGACTGTAAATCCTCCAGAGCGACACAGGTCATTCTAGCTGTGGAAAGGCTTGCTGTGAACACAAACTGGGGACGGCGTGAAAACAGGTGGACACACCAGCGTCACGATGGCAAGTTGTGGAACCTGAACAACTACCGCACAGATATCATCCAGGCGCTTGGTGGTGTGGAGGGCATCCTTGAGCACACTCTATTCAAGGGAACGTACTTCCCTACATGGGAGGGTCTTTTCTGGGAGAAAGCATCCGGCTTCGAGGTGCTTCCTCTCCTGTATTCTCCTCTGCTCCATCTCCACAAGCACAGTTGAACCGTGCCCTTAAGTGGCAGAACTTTTTTCGATGAATGGATTGAACGAGAACGTAAGTGTGCAACAAAGCACTTTTGTCTTACCGAGCCAACAGCGAAGAACACATGTGCATATGCACGTTCGTTTTGTATGACCTGCAGGATAACTTACGCGAGTCCCAAAAGGAGGTTAGGTGTCAGTTGTGGCAAGGCAGCTGCAGAAAAAAGCCGTGTGCTGACGCAACTGGGCTGTTGCGGAGGGTTGTGCAGGAGTCGATGAAGTACAAGAAGCTCACGAATGCACAGCGCTCGGGTCTGAACCAGATCCCGAACCGCCGATTTACTCTGTGGTGGTCCCCAACCATCAACCGTGCCAACGTGTACGTTGGTTTCCAGGTGCAGCTGGATCTAACGGGCATTTTCATGCACGGCAAGATCCCAACATTGAAGATTTCTCTCATCCAGATCTTCCGCGCTCACTTGTGGCAAAAAGTCCATGAGAGTATCGTCATGGTAAGAGTTTTACCTTCCTTGGACTAATCTTGCTCCTGACAACTTCCCTCGTGAAATTCCCTTCCTGCAACGAGCTCTACTTTACAGAGTCGGCAGCAGTTCGTCCTATGTTTGGCATAAAAAGATTTTGGGACCGATTGAAGGATTAAAAATCTGAGGTCCTGAGGGCTGCAAGCATGGTGTTCTGTTCGTCTGAGAAGATTATTTGTTACAGGATCTTTGCCAAGTTTTTGACCAAGAGCTAGATGCGCTCGAGATCGAGACAGTGCAAAAGGAGACCATTCACCCACGGAAGAGCTACAAAATGAACTCATCTTGCGCAGACATCTTGCTCTTTGCCGCGTACAAGTGGCAGATCTCAAAGCCGTCACTGATGGCTGAGCCCAAGGACATCTTTGACCAAAAGGCGTCCAATAAGTACTGGTTGGATGTACAGCTGCGCTGGGGCGACTTTGACTCGCACGACATAGAGCGCTACACACGCGCCAAGTTCCTGGATTACACCACGGATAATATGTCCATCTACCCCTCTGCTACCGGGGTGATGATCGGCATTGACCTGGCCTACAACCTGCACTCGTCGTATGGGAACTGGTTCCCTGGCTCCAAGCCTCTGATCCAGCAAGCAATGGCTAAGATCATGAAGGCTAACCCTGCCATGTATGTCCTTCGGGAACGAATCCGCAAGGGTCTGCAGCTGTACTCCTCTGAGCCCACTGAGCCCTACCTCTCCTCACAGAACTATGGAGAACTTTTCTCTAACCAGATTATCTGGTTCGTGGATGACACCAACGTGTATCGCGTCACTATCCACAAAACCTTCGAGGTACGCCTGGCTCTGGCCCGCAAAGTTCTTTTCCCACTTTTGTCCTAGGTAGATGCCATCAAAAGCACAAATATTATTCTCTTGTTCCTGGTGAATTAATATATATGATTTAAGTACCTTTGCCATCCTCACGCCTGTGCATGAAGCAGTGTCTGAGCAGCAGGGCTGCCTCGCAGCAGTATGTTTTGGATTTTTCTCGTATCATGGTGGTCAAGATCTTTTATGGTATGCACGGCGGGCGACGTACAACTGAGGGGAAAGTGTATCTGCGGGTTGACAGGGCAACTTGACAACCAAGCCCATCAACGGCGCCATTTTCATCTTCAACCCACGTACTGGGCAGCTGTTCTTGAAGGTGATCCACACGAGTGTGTGGGCTGGGCAGAAGCGTCTTGGACAGCTTGCGAAGTGGAAGACTGCAGAGGAAGTTGCTGCGCTGGTGCGCACACTGCCGGTGGAGGAGCAGCCGAAGCAGATCATCGTGACCCGCAAGGGCATGTTGGATCCCCTGGAAGTGCACCTTCTGGATTTCCCTAACATCGTCATCAAGGGTTCCGAGCTGCAGTTACCTTTCCAGGCTTGCCTGAAGATTGAGAAGTTTGGTGACCTCATCTTGAAGGCCACTGAACCACAGATGGTTATTTTCAACATCTACGATGACTGGCTGAAGACCATCTCGTCCTACACTGCCTTCTCCCGTCTGATCCTCATTCTGCGGGCACTTCACGTCAACAACGACAAGGTAAGTGAAATCCCATCTTTTCTAGTGTCCTGCCCCACAAAACTGATGCGCATGCTATTGCCAAGTATGCTTGCCCACAAACACACCCACGGCAGTGGGCATTTTTTAAAGTTCTGAGTCCCCAGTGTGTTAGTAATCTCCAGCTAGATTCTGCTGGAGACTTACGTAATGCAGGCATCAGCAGCGTGACAGCACGCTACAAGCCGCATGTGAATCCTCTTACATGTCTATTTATGTTTGGCGAGATAAAGAGAAACCTTCAATTTTTTTCCAACTGAAACTTTGTGCGACATTTTATTCAAAGTCATCTAAGTTTTATAGTTGTCAAGGAAGTAGGTTCTCTCACAATGCTGCCTGCTTCTTTCCGAGGGAAAGTGCCCACACACTTAAAAGCCTGCTGTACTCAATATTGCTTGGCGAGGTGATGAGAAACGTTTAACCTTTCTCCAACTGAATTTTTTGTGAGGAATTACATACAAAAGTCTTCAAAGTTTTCTGATCGTCAAGGAATTGTGACCTGTAGTGCTCTGCCGTCTGGTCAATTGTCAAATCAATGCTCGTGGATAGCTCCCACACGTGTAAATCACTGCTGCGCTTGATATTAGGCTTGACGAGGTGATGAGAAACGTTTAACCTTTCTCCAACTGAATTTTTTGTGAGGAATCAAATACAAAAGTCTTCAAAGTTTTCTGATCGTCAAGGAATTGTGACCTGTTGTGCTCTGCCGTCTGGTCAATTGTCAAATCAATGCTCGTGGATAGCTCCCACACGTGTAAATCTATGCGGCGCTTGATATTAGGCTTGACGAGGTGATGAGAAACGTTTAACCTTTCTCCAACTGAATTTTTTGTGAGGAATCAAATACAAAAGTCTTCAAAGTTTTCTGATCGTCAAGGAATTGTGACCTGTAGTGCTCTGCCGTCTGGTCAATTGTCAAATCAATGCTCGTGGATAGCTCCCACACGTGTAAATCCCTGCTGCGCTTGATATTAGGCTTGACGAGGTGATGAGAAACGTTTAACCTTTCTCCAACTGAATTTTTTGTGAGGAATCAAATACAAAAGTCTTCAAAGTTTTCTGATCGTCAAGGAATTGTGACCTGTTGTGCTCTGCCGTCTGGTCAATTGTCAAATCAATGCTCGTGGATAGCTCCCACACGTGTAAATCTATGCGGCGCTTGATATTAGGCTTGACGAGGTGATGAGAAACGTTTAACCTTTCTCCAACTGAATTTTTTGTGAGGAATCAAATACAAAAGTCTTCAAAGTTTTCTGATCGTCAAGGAATTGTGACCTGTAGTGCTCTGCCGTCTGGTCAATTGTCAAATCAATGCTCGTGGATAGCTCCCACACGTGTAAATCCCTGCTGCGCTTGATATTAGGCTTGACGAGGTGATGAGAAACGTTTAACCTTTCTCCAACTGAATTTTTTGTGAGGAATCAAATACAAAAGTCTTCAAAGTTTTCTGATCGTCAAGGAATTGTGACCTGTAGTGCTCTGCCGTCTGATCAATTGTCAAATCAATGCTCGTGGACAGCTTTGACGCACATGCAAATCCCTGCTGCGCTTGATATTAGGCTTGACGAGGTGATGAGAAATGTTTAACCTTTCTCCAACTGAATTTTTTGTGAGGAATCAAATACAAAAGTCTTCAAAGTTTTCTGATCGTCAAGGATTTGTGACCTGTAGTGCTATGCCGTCTGGTCGATCATCAAATCAATGCTCGTGGACAGCTTTGACGCACATGCAAATCTATGCTGCGCTTGATATTAGGCTTGACGAGGTGATGAGAAACGTTTAACCTTTCTCCAACTGAATTTTTTGTGAGGAATCAAATACAAAAGTCTTCAAAGTTTTCTGATCGTCAAGGAATCGTTACCTCTTGCAGTTCTTGTCCCTGCTCTCGATAGCCAAAATCAGGTTCTGCTGTTCTGAAAGCTGAACCTTGCTGATCATTACACACTTGCCAAGGTGAGGGGATACCTTCAACCTTTTCGCAACTGAAATTGCGGGATCACCTCAAAGGCGGCGGGCTGATGGTCAAGATATCCTCATCACTGGCCCAGTGGAGAACAGCTGAACTTAGTGCGTCATGTCTGCGCCGTGGCTCATGGAGGGGCTGATTACCGGGAGTGCACAGGCAAAGATGTTGCTGAAACCAGACAAGACCGTGGTGACAGAGCCCCACCATGTCTGGCCGAACCTGACGGATGAGCAGTGGATCAAGGTGGAGATTGCGCTGAAGGATCTGATCCTGGCGGATTACTCAAAGAAGAACAATGTGAACAAAGCGGCACTCACGCAGAGTGAGATCCGCGACATCATTCTCGGGGCGGAGATCACGCCGCCCAGCTTGCAGCGTCAGCAGATCGCAGACATTGAGAAGCAGACCAAGGAGCAGGCGCAGCTCACGGCAGTGACCACCAAAACCACTAATGTGCACGGTGATGAGCTTATTGTAACCACCACGAGCCCCTATGAGCAGGCTACCTTTGGCAGCCGAACAGATTGGCGGGTGCGAGCCATCTCGGCCACGAATCTACACCTCCGGGTGAATCACATCTACGTCAACTCCGATGACATTAAGGAGACTGGGTACACCTACATTGTGCCCAAGAACCTGCTGAAGAAGTTCATCTGCATCGCTGACTTGCGCACGCAGATTGCTGGCTACCTGTACGGCGTGAGCCCTCCAGACAACCCGCAGGTGAAGGAGATCCGCGCGGTGGTGATGCCCCCGCAGTGGGGCAACCACCAGCTCGTGAACTTGCCCGCCACTGCACCCGAGCACGACTACCTCAAGGAGCTCGAGCCCCTTGGGTGGATGCACACGCAGCCCAACGAGCTCCCGCAACTCGCTCCGCAGGATGTCACCGCGCATGCCAAGATGCTGGAGCAAAACAAGGCCTGGGACGGCGAGAAGTGTGTTGTGGTCACCTGCAGCTTCACGCCCGGCTCCTGCTCTCTGACGGTAAATTCACAGAGGTCCCCTCCGAGAGCTGCTAGGGGAGGAATTAGGCTCATGCAGGCGGTATCAGTGTTGCTGCTCACACCTTCGGCTGTAAACATCCCCACATGTAAATGCGAGAGAGGGCCTCGGCCTGCGTGACCTCTGGATTACCAACATTCGGCGTGCATCAGCGATCCGCCAGATTCTGCTATCTAAGGGTGCTTCTCTGGGTATGAAAATGCCATGTGGTGAGGTGTAAATGAAAGTAATCTATGGCTCACCTCTCAGTTGTGGGTGACATCCGGAAACAGGCATACAAGCTTACACGAGGAGGATATGAATGGGGACGACAAAACAAAGACACCGGCACGAACCCGCACGGGTACCTGCCAACGCACTACGAGAAGGTGCAGATGCTGTTGAGCGACCGTTTCCTAGGTGAGTCCCTGCAGCTCTCTGAGACCTGTGCGGATCTTGTAGCCTTTTAGAGAAAATTAGGTTTGCACTGAAGCAAGCACTCAGATACATTCTGTTCTTATGTGTGGCTATCAGGGTTGCTGTGTGT
Source organism: Cymbomonas tetramitiformis (assembly GCA_001247695.2). NCBI lineage: Eukaryota > Viridiplantae > Chlorophyta > Pyramimonadophyceae > Pyramimonadales > Pyramimonadaceae > Cymbomonas > Cymbomonas tetramitiformis. The sequence goes on along the minus strand of LGRX02033121.1, from coordinate 80,747 downwards.
TGCCCACACCTTCGACCTTAAACATCCACACCAGACAAGCAGGGGCTACTAATAGCTCGGGGGGAGGGCCTCGGCCTGTATGAGCTCCGGGTTACAAACACCCCGACACAGATAGTAATGGCTATGAGCATGAAGTGTACTTTGTATATGTGCACAGGGAAGAAATCCTGCACAATGATGAAGGGTTAGATTTGTGTGGCTATCAGGGTTGCTGTGTGTTGCCCACACCTTCGACCTTAAACATCCACACCAGACAAACAGGGGCTACTAATAGCTCGGGGGGAGGGCCTCGGCCTGTATGAGCTCCGGGTTACAAACACCCCGACACAGATAGTAATGGCTATGAGCATGAAGTGTACTTTTTATATGTGCACAGGGAAGAAATCCTGCACAATGATGAAGGGTTAGATTTGTGTGGCTATCAGGGTTGCTGTGTGTTGCCCACACCTTCAACCTTAAACATCCACACCAGACAAACAGGGGCTACTAATAGCTCGGGGGGAGGGCCTCGGCCTGTATGAGCTCCGGGTTACAAACACCCCGACATGAATGAGCATTCCACGAGAACAAACAGAGCAATATGAACACCCTTTCCTTTTCAGTTAAAGGCGGGTCCAAGGTTGAATTTTGCCACAATCTTGAATAAACCGATGTTAGCGCTGTTTACACCAAGCAACATTATGCTGATGCATTGGTGGTGTGGGGTATGGCAGGATTTTACATGGTTCCTGATGGGGGTTCGTGGAACTACAACTTCATGGGTGTGAAGCACTCAGCGGGCATGAAGTACCAGCTAAAGCTGGCAAATCCCAAAGAGTTTTACAATGAGGTGCATAGGCCGACGCACTTCTTGGAGTTTAGCACAATTGAGGACGGTGGTGCGCCCATCGAAGCAGATGTAGAAGATCTCTTTACGTAAGGAAGGAACCAGGAGTAGGCATTGTCCCAACTTTGTAGTACACAATACTTTCTGCTCTATGCGACAGGCATGAAACAATGTCTGCTTCCTGTCCTCAAACTTTTAGGTAAACAATTCATAAATTCATAATTGCAGCTGCAGTGGCCCAATGTTGAAATGTATGGTTTTCCACAACGCTCGATTTTTAACATATAAGTATGGTATGTCCCTGCGGTTGCTTGCATCGTGTTCCACCCATGTGTGCCTAATTAGTCAGGGAGAATTTGATGTTTTATTTATTTTGCGCCCATAAAACAGTATGACTTTCTTCTTCTTGCACTTTTGGTCAGATTACCTCTTATTACTTGTTTTTGTCGCCGAAGTGTAGTATAGTCATCGTATATGTGTGCGAATATACATGAAGGGGTGCCAGACAGCTATGCCCCTAAGCAGAAGGCATTTGCTGCACCCTAGGTATGATATTGGTGTAAATACATTTATGGGAAGAGAACGTGAGCAAAGCAAGCTGTCCGAGGTATTAATATGATGTTAGTAAATGTAAAGATGGTAAAGTAGGATGCCGTATCAGGTCATGATTCAGGAGCAAGGTATATGACTCTATATGGTTCCAAAATCTGGCATTGGAAGAAACTAGGATACTGAATGAATGCTGTTACGAACGTGATGCTTTCTGTTGCTTTAGTCAAAGAGGAAGGAAACGGACGGCAGTTAGTATATGCAAAGCTTGGATGAAGAGCAGAGGAAGCAGGGATAGCAGATTTGCGGATTAATATATTCACTGGAAGAAGAAATGGTGGGGAGTGCGGTACCTTGGTACGAGTGTAAGTGCGCCTGGATTAGAATGGCCTATAGGCAGCAGCAAGAGATGAAGGAACGCTTGGGTCAGATGATGCAGGGACGTGAATTGTTTCATCAATAATATGATAACTAATAAAGTCCTCCCAGCACCTGTCGTATCGAGAATTATGAGGTGGACTCCGATATGCAGGACATACACGTGCAGGTTTGAACGTTCAATTCCGGGAAATTAGTGAAATTATTCGAAACCATCTTTTATTGATGAAGCGCGCTGGACGAGATCGCTGGAGATACAGCCACCATTATGCGTTTATTGGACTCTTGGTGTCACGCTTGCCTGATGTGTATCTTTGAAGCTTTCGTTTTCCAAGTCGCGAAGCCGTCATATTCGATACTGGTTTCAGAATCGTGATAATCTATTGGGTGATGATCGGGGTATTCGGAACGCGGCGGCCAGATGAAGAGACATGACACGCACGTTACAACGTCGTGAATCTTAGTACTTCGGATAACAATCTGATTATTCTGAACTCAGAAAAGATGAATGAAAATTTGCAAACCGTTGAACAATACTGTAAAATGCCTACTACTGAACAGTACTGAAAAATGCCAAATGAACAGTGAACGTCTGAGGATAAATGAAAATGTCTAAAAGGTTACGTTCATACACACTATAAAACAAGGTGGCATTGACGATGTCGACATTCAGGTGTGGGACATTCCGCCGCATGTATACCTTCTGGCCTAAATAAATGAAGATCGTAATTGTCTGAGGGGGCGGTGGATCCCCCTGTGTCTAGTGGTGTTAATCAGCAATGCACCAGCTTCATGGAGCGGAAATCCCTGATGGGCGCACTGACATTATATGCGTATGCATTTCAGTCAAGGGGTGATGCGGATTTATTCCGATATCGGAACAAGTCCGATCGCCGGCATGCGCATCCATGTGGCGCCAGATGCCTAAGGCTTGTCGTAAGGTGCATTTCAAGGCATGCATCACCTACCCATGTGTGTGTGTGTGTGTCGAATGACTAATCAGTGAAATGGGTATTGCATATCCGACATACATCTCATATAGCAACATTTTCAACCATAATGATGCTTACAAGTTGGCCTTCATGGAGCTTGAATTTCGTGAAAAAGCGTGCAAACCCGAGGCTAAGACGACCCAACAACCCATCCCGATTGGGTGGATGTGTGACGGAATATCTCAGGTCGAATGTCCGGTAACGTCCCCTTCATATTCTGGTTATACATCGCCACAAATAGAGAACGATCGCCCCCAAGTGCGCTTAAGTATGGTGAAACACTCCTTAAGTATGGAAAATATTGAAAATCAAGTGTGTTTTTCGGCCGGGGGTTTTCGCTCACATTCGGTATATTTGCCAACATATGTGTGAGCTATCGGTTGGGAATATGTTGGTATGAGTTATTCCCAAGTTTTAATGATTATGGTCAGCCAAAACACTGGAAATACAAGTTGTAACAAGAGACTTGAGAAATTTTCTGTGCCTAAAAAACATGAAAATTGGGTTGGATAGGCCGTAAATCTGAATATGTATAGTGCATGGACGCATGGCATGGTACTTCTAAACTTATATGATGGTCATGTAAAGCATACATGATCATGCGCATGCATATCGATGTTCAGAAGAAGCCACTATGAGTACATCCCCGAAAACACCCTTTTTGTCATAAAATTCCAACCGCTGTTTAGGGGTTAAGGGGAATAAAGAGGTGTCATAATGGGAAGCTTCCTTATGAAATCTTTTACGCTTGTTTGGGGAAAAGAATTTCGAGATAGTTTGAAAGAGCAGTTGATCCTCTACATTTCCCAGTGACCTGCTCAGTTCACCCTACATTCCCCAGTGTGTGCTGGGCACCGCGGTGACCATTGTGTGGGACGCCGCTGCCACGACGCCTGCCACTGCGCTGCCTGTCATGGCATCCACCTTCCTTGGTGATGTTTGGTCGGAACCATCCTGCATCACGGACACACCCGTCACCTCAGTGTAACGAGAAATGTAAATACGTCCTACGCCACTAACCATCGATCATGCCGCCCAAACTGTACCGCCTCATTGCCGATTGCTGGGTCATTCCGCCTACTGAAAGCCGTTGGAAGGTGCGCCCCAGCTGCAGGGACCTCGCCAGAGCCCGGAAAAGATATCCGAACCTTCTTCCACTTTTGCAATTCTGATTTGTGCTCCTCCTAACACGCAGCAGCAAGCTGGCGCCATATTTGGTGTCGACTGTACCTTAAGATCCGCGTGTCCTAGCTGCCCGAAGTTACCACGGCCCCACGTGTACACCTACAGCGGGCCCAACCCCTCCCCGTCAGAGTAGTGTGGCGTGCGCGCACTAGGTCATGACCTCGCCGCTCAGCCGCATGCCCTTTGCCGCCGCCGCGATTCTGGAGGCACTTGCACCTCTTTGAAGTAAAAGAAGGCGCACAAGTGATTTCGGCGTTGCGCACTCCAAGTGAACCGGTGGGAAGCATGTGAACCAGTCAGCCCGCCACCCCCCCCGAGCGCATACCTCTTTGTCTACGGTGACCGCACACGAGTGCCAGGTGCCAGCTGCCACTGGTGGAAGCGCCTGTACTTTGCTGCTCTGCTGTGGCTGCAGCAATCGGTCCGCCCCTCAACCCCCCGGCCACCCCAATCGCAGGTGTCAAGCAAGCACCACTCCCAGACCTCCTTCATGACTTTGAATTCATCGGACAGATCGGTTGACACCAGCTGAGCCATTGGCCAACAACGAAGTCCAGCATCGACGTCTTTGGCGCCTCATCGTTGGATGCATGACTGGAAACACGGAGGGAAACATCCTGGTGGTGCTTCGAGGGTCAGCGCCACAACCCCCTGGGAAGTCGATCTTGAAGCATGCAGAGAGGGGCTCGTAGGCGAGCCAATCCCAGCTTTGAGGGAGGCACGGCTGACCAGAAGCCGCCTGGTGGAGGCTAGAGGAGGCACAGGTCTCGGGGTAGACCTGCAGAATCTGCGGCAAGCCTTCCACTTTCTGCGGCTCCTTGTACACCTGGCGGTTCCCATGACCCAGCTGGCCGTACTGGTTGCCCCCCCAGGTGTACAAGTCCCCTTCGTCTGTCACGGCGATGGTGTGGTAGCCACCCGCAATCAGCATCGTGATGTTCATGCCAGCCATCCCCTTCACGATCTGCGCTCCCAGCCGCCAACCAAGGAATTGGCGTACCCACACCCGATGAGCGCTCCTCAGACGCAGAGTGACCGCGGTCATCGCCAATCGCAGCGGTGCTACGCCAGCCTGCAGCCGCGGCTTCGGCTGCACGCCGCGGCGATCGCCGGCACACAGTTCCTGCAGGGCGGAAAGCCGCGAGAGATGCGAGATGACACGGGTGACCTGCCCATCAGCAGTTCAGGGTTTGCTAGCGTTGGCGCTGCGGGTCATCGTCGCGGCAGGAAAGCTATTTCGGCAATGACGTGGCAGCTTTCCGAACTTGAAAGGTTTCTGCACGGGAAGCCCAAGCAGAACTCCTAACACCGTTGGATCGAGATATGCGGGATTGAGATCCACGACACTGTGTGTTTTTGAGAGTATCCGTTAGTCGGAATTCCTCAGCTCTGCGCGTTTGCCTTCCCACAGCATCCGCCCAGAAAGCCAGAGGGCGCTTGCGTGCGAAGCTGTGGATCAGCCTGGAGAGCACAGCGCGCTGCGGAGCAGACTTGAAAGAACAATCCAAAGTGAATCTTCTCACACGCACTCTGAACTGACAGCAAGGAGAGCTGGTTTGACGAGTCTCCTGCGGTGTGCCCTGTGGCAATTAGATGGCGGGAGCAGAAGAGACAGGCCGGGATTCTGGCCGTGTGGAGATCGCTAAGTGTGCGAAGAGCGCTGCGCGCCCACGAGTGTGGCGACAGGCGCCAGAGGGCGGCTGAGCAGCGCGCATCTCGAGCAGGCGGGAAATGCTGTACCTGTGGGGAGTTGCGGTTGGTGCCCTCGCCGAGACCGAGCTCGAAGTTCTCATTGTACCCCCACGCGAATGTCACACCCGCCTCGTTCACCGCAAAGCTGCTCTGCTGGCTGCAGGCGACGATCTTCACCTTGGACGCGCGGAACACGCTGACGGGGGTCGGCTTGGTGCGCTCCTGCGCAACCGGCCAGCCAGTCGCGCACCCCACCCGCCCCCCGTCACCGCCTCTTCACTGGGGCTGTGTCATCATCAAGGCACATGCCTTCCCTTGGGGATGGCCTCGGAGGCGACGCCATGCATCAGCGCCCGTCAAGTGTGACTCCGCAACGGACATATCCACATTGTAGGCTCCATGCGGGCTACGCTGCTCAGCAGCATCCTCAGCAGCATCCTCAGCAGCATCCCGTCCACACTATAAGGGATGGCTTTGCTTGCAACTCCCAATTCATCCCCCGCCCCCCCCCTTGTGCGGCAGGGCGCAAAGGCACGGGCAGACCTTGCCATCTCCGGTGCCAAGCTGGCCGTGGGCATTGTTACCCCAGGTATACACGACGCCATCATCTGTGAGAACCATCATGTGGGAGTAACCCATCGACATCTGCAAGCCGCCCTCCTCCCCGCCCGCCCCACCTCCCCCATCGACATCTGCAGGCCTCCTCCCTGCTCGCCTGGCCTTCACAAGGGTACTGGCGGGGTGCGGGGAGGTGGGGTAGAGAGGGGGGGGGTATCCAGCTGCAGGCGCTATTATGGCACTGAGGCCCATCACCGTCTGCAGCATGCAACAAGGCTGCAAGGGGGCACCCATCCAGTCGTGCCTCGATGCGCGAGGGGAGAACACCGCGGAGGCAGCGCGCCAGGCCAGCTGCCTTCCGTCTTATCTGGCACTTCAGGCAAGAGGCATCACCAGGTGCAGCAGAGATGGAGGCGGGGGGTTTGGGACTCGCCATGATTATTTTCTTGCCCTTGAGCGCCTCCACCTTGGAAGGCTGCAAGATCGGGCCCAGCTCCATGAACTTGTGCCCGAGCTGGCCGTTGTAGTTTGGACCCCAGGTGAACACGTGGGTGCTTCCCTGTGGCCACACGCTCCCGGGTGCCTCACCGCCCCTGCCTCGTCGCTGGACGGGTCGCCACATGCAGCCGAGGCTCTCTCCAGCGCGCCGCTCCCGTCAGGCGCGGGCCAAGGGGGGAAGCCGCAGGAGGCCGCAGCCACCTTCTGGAGTGGCGGGCACACACCAGGGCGGCGGCCTGAAGCCGGCTTGGCCGTTGAGTTGGGGCGCGGGTGAAGGCACCTCGGAGGCTCAGAGCACCCGCCCGCCGCCTGAGCAGTTTCTGCGCACCTTCTTCTGCGCAGCCACCATGGAGTTGTACTGCCCCACCGCCATGTGCACCACGTCGTACGGCTGCTCGAGCGCAAACAGGCGCGTTGGGGTCGGGCTTCCCATGTCGATTGTGCCCAGCCCCAGCTGCACCGCCCTCCCCCCCGCGTACTTTCCCACTCAGCAGTCTGGCATGACGCGCCTTCTCGACCCGCGCAGCACTCCGTGTTCCTTCCACCACGAGTTTGCCCCATGGAGCCGGCGGTTGCTCAGGCCCCGCGAGGCCCCTTCGCGGGCGCACACGCTGCCTCTTCCCGCACTGCGGCAGCTGCCCCGCGCTGCTGTGGGGGCGGCGCCGGGCACTGGCCGAGGGCTCCCAGCTGAGAGGCCGCAGCACCACGTGGCAAGCTGCAGCGGCGCGGGCCCTGAAGTGGCCTGGCATTGCTGCTGGGCACGGCGCGCGCCAGGGGTGCATTGCTGAGGGGCGGGCGCACCTGGCCGAAGGCGTTCCAGCCCCAGGTGAACAACTTGCCAGCGGCGGTGAGGGCCATCGTGTGGCCCTGGAGCACTCCGAAAGCCCGTCGCCGCCCTTCAGCATCGCATGACAGGTGCCGTATCGCAATGCGTTGTGTCCCACAGTGCGGCGCTGTGGCGTCACACACATTGTGTGGCGCTGTGATGCCGCACACATGATGTGACGCTCCAGCCATCGGAAGATTCGGCACGATGCAGATGTGCAGTGTGCTATGCGGAGGTACACTGCATTCCATGACCATGTTGCCAGATGACCGCACAACGCCAGCACAAACAGCCCGCTCTGTGCCTCTAGCTGTGGGAGGCCCACAGCTGTGGGCCCGAGGCTCGCAGCCGTGGGCCCGCGGCTCTAGGACAGGTTAGATTCAGGGAACCCTCAGGGGGGGGCGCACCTGGTACTCGTAAGCGTAGCCCCCGGTGACCACAGAGACCACATCCGTGGAAGAGACTGAAGACACAAGTGTGGGCTTGAGCTCGCTGTGCGTGTTGAATGCCAGCCCGAGCTGGCCATGCACATTTTTCCCCCAGGCGAACAGCTCGCCTTTCTTGTTGTTCGCCAGCACGTGATTCGCCCCTGTTGCCCGCAGCGCCCACACCGCGGTCAGGTTGCCCGAGAAGCCAGAGGCGCACAGCAACTGGGAGGCCCCTTTCCCAGCAGAGCTCGGATGCGCCCAAGCCCCGAGGTGGAGCGGACCCCGAGGTGGGGCGGAGGGTGGTGCGACTCGAAAGGCGGAACAGAGGAATCGCCATGCTTGCACGAGCACTTCTTCGATGCCTCTCAGACGCGGCTGTGCTGGGCAGCTTGTCCCGGCGCGCGCCTCCAGCGGCCGTGCCTGGGATGCCCGGAACGCCTCCCCCCGCCTCGCAGGGCGCGGTGTAGCTTCGCCGCTGCGCTCTGTGGAGCACATGGCGACAATATGTCCGGCTCTCCATCAGCAGCAGGGCCAACAGTTGATATCAAACATCATGCGGGTACTCATGCTTTACAGTGACTCCTCCTAGGCCGCCTGGCGTGTCGCCAGAGTTCCCAGGGACGCAGACGCGCCTCGGCGCCCAATCCGAGCCGTCCAATCTCTGGCAACGTGCGTGAGCCGCCCGGCAGCCTCCAGCCAACGGACTTGGTCACCTGAAAAGTGTTATTGGGCGTTGATAACCCGCCAACCCATGATCTCTTGGTTGGGAGCGCCTTGCTGAAGCCTGGTCCTAACCAACAACCCTAATACTGAGCTTACCCCTATGCTACCCCGACCGCTCTGTCCAGGCTCATGTCGCCTTCTCGGAGGGTCTCATCACCCCACCATTCATGTCCCATGCTGCCCACCGCCACCTACCCGCACCCCTGGGGGGATGCCTTGTCCTCCCGCTGACACTGCAGCCACTACCCCTCACCGGGTATCTAGGCGCCTCCCACTGGTCTGTGCGCTCGCTGGTGGGCGTGCACCAGCGCAGGACCTTCCTCGGGTTGAGGCGGTGCACCGGTCAAGCCGGGGGTACCAATGTCGCGCTGCATGGAGCAGATGGCGAGACAGGGGGACGGGCAGCCAGGCAGAGACACCCCGAGAGGCCCGCGCAGAGCAGGGCTCACCTGGGCAGATATCGCTGAAGGGAATGTTGGATGGCGCAGGCAGGATGTGCGGGGCGCTGCGGGAGGCCACGTCGCCGAGGCCCAGCTCGCCGTTGCGGTTGCAGCCCCAGATGAACACCTTGCCGGAGGGCAGTACCGCCAGGGACATGCTGTGCCCGGCCTGTCGCCACCCCGCGCCACCGTCACAAAGCCCTCACACAGCGCGCTCCGCCGAGTCTGGCGCCTGCGAGGCGCTTCTCCGCCGCCTCTTCTCCACACCCGAGAGCCGCCCTTGAGGGCGCGCGCCACGTGGACGCAGGGGCGGACCTTGATGCGGGAGCCGCGGATTGTCTCGATGCGCTTCGGGTACCCGACGTACTTCCGGCCGCCCTTGTTGTCGTAGCCCAGCTGCCCGCAGTCGTTGCTCCCCCATGTGAAGATGTCGCCTTGCTCCGTCAGTGCCACTGAGTGTCTCCCGCCCGCTGCCACGCGCGTGATTCTGCCACACACCACGGACCAGCCGCTCCCTGACCACCTCTCTGCGTCGCCGGTCCGGGCCTCCGCAGCCGCGCGCGTGGGCCTCCCCACCACCGCATCCCGGACTCGGAACCAAGACGTTTCCCCTGCTGCGTCAGGTGTGGCCGAGGGCTGCAGCCAGCACTTCCAGCTGGCGCAGTGCACGAGGCATCAGATCAGACCTTCGGAGCAGAAAATCAAACCCCTCAAGGAGCTTGACTCCGACCACCCGCCCCGCCCCTGCCAGCTGGTTTCTTGTCTCCGGCTCTCCAAGCAAGACGCTGAAAATGGGCCCTCTACCACCAGGCCCCGCGTCGCCTCCATGTATTCTATATATAGGAAGCGCTCAAAAAGGGCCCTCTACCACCAGGCCCCGCGTCGCCTCCATATATTCTATATATGGGAAGCGCTCCGCGAGCAACCCCTGGCCCAGTTGCAGACGGGCTGGGATATCGAGGAGAACGCCACCGAAATGCCACAGAGTGACTCTGCGGCATGGCGCAGCCGCCTGGGCGCACGGAGGGGCAGAGACAGTGGCGCACTTGGAACGGGTGAACTTGTGCAAGATGGCGTGCGGGGTAGGTCGCTCCTCCAGGTCACCCAGGCCGAGCTGTCCGTAGTCGTTGCTGCCCCAACAGTACACCTCCCCACTGCGGCTCGCCGCGAGGGTGTGAAAGCCCCCCGTGGCCACCCACACAAACTTGATCCCCGTGATGGCGCCCTGAATGTGCACCGGGGTCGTCTGGCGCACCACCTGCGGGTGGCACCCCACCCGGGCCCCGGAGGCATCGCCGCACATGTCACGCGAGGAGGAGAACGAATGCCAAGACGGCGCAGCGCAGCGCGGGGAATGCAGGGACGACAGGAGCTTTGACGGCAAAGGAGGGGCGCCTGTCGTGCGGAGGGGAAGCGGTGGTAAGCGTGCAGCTAGACTTGGTCAGCTCTCGAGCTGCGCGAACCCTTTGAGACCCGGGGAGAAGCATGTAAGGTACTCGAGTGGTGTGGCCGCAGAGATCTCCTTCTACCTGCTTGCCAATTCCGAGCTGGCCGCGTGTGTTGGAGCCCCAGGTGAAAATGGAGCCCTCCTTGGTCATGACCAGAGCGTGCGCAATCCCCGTCGACACCGCAACAACCTCCTCCTTCGAGAGTTGCCCTGAGCCACCGACAAAACAGGATATCAGCGCGTGCCCATGGAACCCAACAGTTCGCAGCGAGAGGACAGGCCCTCCCCGCGCAGAGCCCCCCGCGACTGGATCTGGCCTCTGCGTATTCCCGGAGTCGCGGCAGCAAGGACGCATGCCGCCTACAACTGGTGCGAGGCGACGCTCCGCTTCCTCCGCGCAGGCTCGCGCGACGAAAGATGCTTTGTGACGAAAGATACAAAGAAAAGGCTTGCAATCTTAATATGTTAAGGACGCTTTTTTCAATGGTGTGAAAACAACCCCAAGTCGCAGAAGAGGAGACTATAGCGTCGAGCGTTTGGGGCCGTTGATCGTGCACGATTACTCACTCGCCGGCGGCCAGGGAGAGATGCGAGTTCGCGCAGGGACTTGGACAGCAGCGCTCAGGGTGCAGCCTTACTGGACTGTTTAGGAACTTTGATGGCGACAAGGAGATCATCGTTTTCTTACACCCCAGAGGAAAGGGTCTTGATGGAAGGTCCGAACATGGGCAGAGGTGTCTGTGGCGCAAGGTCCCTTGTGGCGCGATTAAAGGGAGCACTTCGTTGAGGAAACAGTATCGGCTAGCTAAGGCCCGGCCCACTTGGTACTTGCCTGCGACGAGCTCAGGTTGGACTCGTTCTCGCAGATCCCCGTGTCCGAGCTGTCCCTCGTCGTTCGCACCCCAGCTGTACACTTGGCCTTCGCCCGTAACAGCCACGGCGAATGCCGCACCGGCCGCAACCTGTGTGACTTTGCCGTTGACCAAGAAATTCACAGGAACCATTGAGCTACGATCCACCTTATCGCCGACACCTGAAGCCAAGAGAATTCACCGCGTGGGAATAAAACCATCTGCGGAGCGGCCAGCTCAAAATTCGAAACGTATGAGGTCTCCATGCCTGCGACACTTTCAATGCAGAAACACCATAAAGGAATGGTCAAAGTTTCCTAACAAAAAGCAGAAGAACTAAACGGTACGGTGGTTCGCAGGGAGGAATTCGGCGGTTGCGGGTTCTTTCTCAAATATGGACTCAATGATGAGGCAACTGCACTGCTCTGTGATCATTGAGCCAAAATGCTATTGTAGAGCACACCTAGCTGGCCATGTGTATTGCAACCAAAAGTAAATAGATGTCCTGAGCTGCTGATGACAAGGGAGAAGCCGTCGAGCTCGGAATTCTCATTTGCACCACCAGCGGCAACCCTTCGCATCTCTTTGGCCGCAAACGTACTGACTATTTCAGGTGTCTTGACCTCGTTCAAATGGCCTGAAGAAAAAAGTAGAACATTGCAGTATTAGGATATCTGAGTAGAGCGTGATAAGAAAATTGCCACTTTAGTTTGTGGCGGGAATCTACCAAGACCCAGCTGGCCGGCATTATTTCTGCCCCATGCGAACAAAGAGTGCGCTTTCCGGCTTTTCTTCGTGACGACATCTTTTGTGGAAGTTTCAGGTTTGCTTGTTGCTTTGGCTTCAGCTTCGTCGGGAGTGTGGCCACTGTCGCCTTGCGTTGCACCCAGCAAACAGAACAGGAAAGAGATAAGAAGCACACGACCCATCGATCCCTAAGATAACTATCCTACAGATCAAAGAAAACGCACATCACAACCGCGATCACTTTGACAAGAGAATGTGACATGAAGTCAGCAATTGATGCATTCCCTCTACAAAGGTGAGAGCTGGAATGTCAAGCCTGTCACCCGACCGTAGCAATACGACTGCGACTTCATCTCATGTTGTCGTGTGTGTATGTTCAAAAAACATTTGAGAGCTCTCGTCTGGCGCTGGCGCTAGCGTCATCGTCATCGGCATCGGCATCGCATCGTCATCGTCATCGTCATCGTCATCGTCATCGTCATCGTCCGCGTCCGCGTCCTCGCCATCGTCATGTCATGTTATGAGTAGTGCACAATGCCATATTTAAGGTGGAGACACTTTCGTCGGCTCGACCCCACTGAAAACGAGGGGAAGCGTGGCACGCCAGTGACACTGTTGTGTGTTGACTGTGAGTCTGTGACACGGCGCTTTTGGCTTTAGTCAAAATGAGGCACGACAGGAAAGACGATCGCTCAACAATAAATGTAAATCGTTCGATTGCGATCACAGACTCAGTAATGAATCGCAGCAGTCAGATCACGCTTATTTCTCGTTTCCCCCTGACAGGCTTAACACTCTCCAGCAGTTTTATAGTGGTAAGCGCTGCCTAGCAGTGTGTTAACCACGCACAAATTAGTCAACATGAACACAATTTTCTTGCATAGCGTATCTCAAATAGGTATTATGAGTGCATTGGAACGTCCCAAGGCCAAGCGCGGCTTCATTAACCCCAGATTCGCTAACGCCATTCCCGCGCTGCGCTTGCGGCCAAGCGGACCGCGGGATGCTATAGCGCGTCATAACTTGCGTGTTTAGACACATAAGTTATGGCAACTTACCAACTGAAGTTACATTTCCATAAAACAGTGCGCAAGGTAAGTTCATTCGGGCGCAGAATGTTCCGATGGCGGGCGTTGACCCGTGATCGGAACGGGCGGATCTATGTGTTCTATATGGAAAGCAACCCTATCTAGAAGGTGTGAACGGTCGGTCGAAGAAGCTCCCAGTCGTGAATGGCGCGTACTGTTCTCAATGCTAAGCTGATTCTAACCCAATTGTAACAAAATTAGCCTAATTTTAACCAAATCCGTACAAAGCACCGTTTCGAGTTGCGTAAAAGGGGAATACTTGCGTCTGCCTGTTTAGAGTAAGTCTGCAAGGCGGCCAAATCTATAATTAAAAATTCGAAGTGCCGCTGCAAGTAAAGTACGCACCGCAGGCCCTGGCCTGCGCTGGTGGACGGGAGAACTCGTTTACGCGGATCTGTCTGTGAGCCACTGGAGTTAATTATAAACTGTCCTCGCCCTTTCATTACCATTGTGCACTACTCACATGTTACTCCGGAACCGGAGTCTCTGAGCCGCGGCCGAAGCGATCGAGATTCGATTATTCGAGGTTTGTTACATTTTAGAAGCTCAGAGAGCCTTCGGACTCCATGACAGTTACAAACCCTAAGTCATAACATCTAAATTTAACCTATCCGAAGGCTCTGGCTCCCAGAGTAATGACATGTCATGTCATATCATGTCATGTCATGCCATGGCATGTCATGGCATGGCATGTCATGTCATGCTGGATGTGACACACCGACAGTCAAAATCTGTCACTTGTCACTTCCTATAGTAGGCTGGGTGACCGTCACCAGTAGACGGGAAACACCCGTTAGTATTTATGTGTACCTCTTTTATCAATCTGAGACTTTTACCGTTCTGATATCGAAACCCTTAACTCAGGGCTTATTCTCCGTTATCCGATATATACACACCCGACTATATATCTGTCAGGTTTGGCCCCACTTACGCTTTATTTAGCCACTGCGACACCGCAAGGATGATTGGCTAAAGCCAGACGCTTGGGATGGAGTGAGGCGCTCCGCGCGTGGGGGTGCCGGCGGTCGCGGGTATGGCCTGAGTTTTGTGGGTTGATTTACGGCTAGCTGTAGGCCTTTGGGAACATCTTTTCTACGGGATTTAACGTTGGATTGGTTTACGTATCCTGGTTGGTTACCACACCGTTTCGTATTGGCCGCCATCTACCACACGACTTCCCGGAATTTCTGCTCTCTCACGGCAACCGTATCGACGACCCACCGCATTTCTTGGCCGCCCAAGACTACCGCATTTTTTTTTCCACGTCTTCTTGCCTCACTCCACCCCTGTAGTCTTCTTCATCATGGTCGCTTCTACTAGATCCACAGCTAGCATGGCGAATCGCCGCCGCACGCTGAGCACGATTTTTGATTCCGTTGCTGCCAGGCATGCCAACACACCCGCGACCCCGCCAGCGGCACAGCCGCCCGCTAATTCGGCGGGGGCTACATTTTTGGCATCGGTACGCACCCTACAGCGGGAGCACTTCGACATGAAGGTGGCGAAGCACGTCCAACGCAAGTTGTTCGACGGCAAAGAGGGGAGATTTTCCGGTGCGGAGCCCCACGCGGCGGCCATCTTCACGAGAATGGTCTCTGCCCTGCAGGCGGCATTCGTCACTGAGGACATCGGTTTCTTCCCGCTCTTCACGCTGGACGACGCTACTTTAGCCGTCCGCGTGGAGGCCAACAATTTATTGTTCTCCGCGATCGAGCTGCTAATCGACCCCTCGTCGCCCGCAGCGGACTGGTTGGACTCGTCCCACGCCAGCTTCCCGGCGGACGGTAAGCGTGTCCTGCTCGAGTTCGCCCGTCGGATGATCCCGATTGGGGACCCCTTCCAGGGGCAAGCGGACATGTTTGCCGTCCGCATCGCTGCGGGCGTGGACCCTCATGGACCCATTGAGGACTTCAACGCCGCGCTCAAGGCTGCGAGGACCAGATCGACGCTCCAGGACGAGGACGTGAAGTCCCTTTTCATCAAAGCCCTCGACGCCACCTTCTACCAGCCGGTGGTGTCCCGTTTGCTCCTTCACGACCAACGAGCCGCCCACGACCTACTCACTATTCAGCAGTGGGTGCGGGAGTGCTGCGGCGAGCACGTGCGGGCGGGCACCGCCGCCGCATCCGCACACCGGTACTCCCACGGCACGCACTTCATGGAGAAGGGCGTTGATGGGTCGGGTGCGGCGAGTGAGGTCGCGGACTTACGGACAATGGTGCTCGACTTGAGGAGGCAATTGGCCACCTTCCTCGTCACCGCCGAATCCGGACCGTCTCCGCGGGGGTTTACCCCTCGCGCGGACAAACCGGACCGCCGCGTCAAGACCCGTTTCGCGGCCTCGCCCCTCCCCAAAGGGGGGAACTGGTCGCAATCCATCTCCAAGAAGGTGGCCTTCCATCGCGACACCGGTGCGACCGTCCCCTACTGCCAGAATCAGGTGTGCGCTAAAGGGAAAGCACGGCATTGGCATCGGGACTGCCCGAACGGGGGCAGGACCGGACTCTCGGCCTACGCCTTCGCTGAGGAGGCCGAGAACTCCGTACTCGCCGCGAAGTTCCAACACGCCATCGACAACGACGACCCCGTGGAGTTCGACGCCCTTTGCATGCTTGCGGGCGGGAAGCCGGAGGTCTTCACCGATCTATCCGCATGCTCTTTCTGCGAGGAGGACGGTGAGGCCCTTGTGTCCGCCGTCACCGAGTTCTCCGAGATGGCGCGCACGGCTGGGACTACAACATTCAACGTCAACACCTTCACTGCCGACTTGCCGGTGGTGTCGGAGCCGCCCGCGCACTCCCCGCCCGCGTCGGTTGAGTCCGAGGAGGAGTGGACCGGTCCGCCGAACCCCTTTTGCCCTCCCGTCACCCGCACGTTTGCCGATTTCATTGGGAGCACGGGGGTTGCGTTGGTGCCCGACGAGCCGGCCCCGAGCATGAATTTGCTCTCCGCGATTGAGGAGCCGGAGCGCGTGGTGGAGTACAAGCCCGCAACCTACGTCGCGAGCGACGACGACGACGAAGATGCCTCAGTTGAGATGCCACGGCCGCGGTACGGCTGTGGGAGCGGCATTCCGAGGTTCGGGAGGTCTCTCCTCACTTCCTCCTTGGTGTGTGCGCTCTTTGTAATTTGTGCCGCCGCCGCACCGCACGCCGTTGCCGGTGTCGGTGGTGCCGGTGCGCGCACATGCACGGGTCCACCGGTCGGTGGTGCTACGTCAACTGGCTCGGCAGTACCGGCTGCGGAGGCTTCGCCGACTGACGTGGTTCGTGACATGCCATGTGCTATTCCGCCTCGTCGCCAACGGCGGGAGCAGAGACGGCAGGGACTCTATATGGCTCCGATGCCGTGGCATCCCGGGCCGCCACCGCCTGCCGAGTTGTTTGCGGACGGCCCTCCGCTGTCGCCGGCTTCATCTTCAGATGACGAGGCTCCACCGTCGGGCAGCACTTGGCAGCACCCCGGTGCGGTGCAGCCTCCCGTGATCGAGAACTCGTCAATTTCTTCTACGAATGATTCATCACCGGCCCCGGGGGCCGGCAACTGCTTCACAGTCACGCTGCTCCGAGCCGGGCAGACAGCTCCGAAGACCACTAGTGGCTAGAATTAGTCACGCCGTGCCTGCCTGGGGGTTAGCTATAGTGTAGCCTCCTAGATGTGCAGAAGAGCTCTGTGAAGTTGAGCTATGTTTAGGGTTTTGGCAAAGTAACAGCAGTATCTGACAATCTTGCTGTGACCTGGGACCGCCCTGACCAAGAGTACAGGCCCCCAGTTGTGCTGGTTTCCTCCTGAAGTTGAGTAGGGAGTTTGTTTGCTTCGTTCACTACTAGCTCCGGTCACCACCCTAGGTGGTGTGCTGGATGTGACACACCTACAGTCAAAATCTGTCACTTGTCACTTCCTATAGTAGGCTGGGTGACCGTCACCAGTAGACGGGAAACACCCGTTAGTATTTATGTGTACCTCTTTTATCAATCTGAGACTTTTACCGTTCTGATATCGAAACCCTTAACTCAGGGCTTATTCTCCGTTATCCGATATATACACACCCGACTATATATCTGACATGTCATACAACAATTTCATGACCTACACTCTTCAATTGCGAACTCATGTCCATTGTCCAACTGCACGTGATCAGCTTCGCCTCCCTTGCGCGAAGATGATCAGGTGAGGTTAGCCATCCGCACTACACCGCACCCGCACGAACATACTTCACAAACTTGTATTCAAGTACCTTGTGTCACGCACTACTGGAATATCCCGGTTCAAGATATCAGACAGTCAGTGAACCAATATAGATAAACTCGTATAAGAAATAAACCCTAAGCTAGATATACCCGGAACGGTCACGGAGTCGGAACGGTCTCGAGTCTAGCTACCTGTGACACTCGGTGTGTCACAGCACAGGCTTACGGATCAGTCACGGTCCAGTGTTGGCTACCTAGGAATCTGTCATAGGGGCCTGCACCGGGACTCCCGGTCAGGGCTGCCTATACAGATTTCAGCACACCACTCCAGCACTGTGGGTGGTGACTGACAGGTAAGTCAGAGAAGTCAAGATAAGTTAGGGCAGGAGCTAGGGTGACAAACCTAACTGCTAATCCAACTGTGCAATTCTGATACACAAATTGAAACCCTCTAGCTAGCACAAGTGCAGAAACCTACGGGCAAGGAGCTCCCGCTAAACAACTGAAAGGCACTGTGTAAGCAAACCAGATTGAAGATTGTAGATGTCAAAGCAAAGCATAAACCAAATTGAAGACCACGTAGAGGCCAAAGTACATCTCAGCACACCACCAGAGTGGTGTACTGCCAGAGCTAGAAGGGAAACTACTCGGGGTCAAAGTTCAGAGGGGCACCGTCACCACAATGTCCACGGTAGTAGCTTGCATCACTGCTCCCCAGTGGGTCAAGCGGCCGGTGAACCACCGTCGTAGCACCCAGGGAGTGCAGTACTGCATCCATAGCGACGGGGTCCAGCTCGGAAATACCAGGGTAGATGCATAAATCCCCTCTGCACAGCACAGGCTGCGGTGCAGCCCGACCCGATACCTGCACAGAGCCGATGTCATTGGCCGCCGTGTAGGCGGCAGCCCCCACACTCATGATCGAGATGAAAAGAATGAGGGAGATAAAGTAAGGAAACCCCCACGGGCCCGCGTGTGCGGGGAAGCCCCATGGCGGCTTGCCGCATCCGTAGGTGCGGGAAGCACCACCAGACTCAGGCACGTGGGCTGCGGGCTCTGACGCATGATTGGCCGAGATGGCCGGAGCCCGCGGCTTGACGGCGAAGCTGCCGTCTGCAAAATCCTCGTAGTCGTCGGTGTCGTAGCCGGTCAAGTCAACCGGCGCAACCGCGGCGTGGTTGACAGTCTCCACAACCCCCGCGAATTCACCGCCCGACTTCTCCGTGGTGGTTACCCGCGTCGATGGAAGGGACACGGGCGGGCCGTAGCCGTAGAGCTCCAGGAGCTCTGTCTCATTCTCCAAGACAGGCATAGCAGGGGCCGGCACGGCGGATGCCGATGCCGCCGCACCACCTGCCGGAACCTGCTCCTCCGGTGTGATACCTGCGCCTGCAGCGTCACACACCAGAGCCGAAGCCTGCGTCGCAATGCCCCCAGACGGCGGGAAAGAGGCGTGAGTGTAATGTACCTTAGGCTCTACCGCCGCGTTGACCTCCGCCGCGAGGTCGTCCAGCCGCTGCAGGATGTCGTCACCGGACGTCCCCGCCACCGGCGCCACCGCGTTAACGGAGAAGCCGTAGGCCGACACGTCGATGCCCCCCAAAACACCTCCGCACAGCACCGTTGGCGGACCGTACGCCGTCGCCGCGCGGGCAAAAGCCTCAGCACCATCATTTGCCGCCTCCTGGAAGAGAGCACACATGGCTAGCGCATGGACTCCCTCCGCATCCTCCTCGTCGATGGGTACGCAGAAAGCCGCGGCGGAAGTAGGGGAATGTTGGCGACCGCCAAGAGGGCAGTCGCGGTAGAAGTGGTAAAGATCCTTACCAGTCTTCTTGCAGCGGGTACACAGCGGCTTAGCCCGCTGCTCGTCACGATCGTAGCCCACTGCCGGTGGGGATTGGACCCCCATGCGGAAGCCCCGCTGCGACTGCCCGCGCTGCTGCTGCTGCCGGCGCTGTCCGTGCTGCCGCTGCGGCGGGTCCTGCTGCCGCTGCACCACCGGCGGAGCCGCCTCGTACCTTTGCTGAACCAGCGCGGTCAGCTCGTCGATCTTGTCCAGCAGCGCCTGGTGCTCGCTGCTGGTGAGCAGGGCCGACGTGTCACCACCTGCGGGCTTGGCCAGGAAGGCCTTCCCGACGTCCGTCTGCGCCCATGCCTGGTAAATCTCGACGACCAAAGAGCGCAAGGCCACAAGGGAAACCGACGCGAGGTCGGCCACCATGGGGTAACGCACCTTGACCGCGGCGTAGAACACCGGGTCAAGCCTGCTGTACAGGCTGAGCTTCCTGGTGGCCTCAGTGGGTGTCCAGTCGGCCGCCTTGTTATCCCGCACCAAACGTTGTTCCCGAGCCAAAATCGGCTGCGGGTCAACGTTCGCGGGATAACCAAGCGCGGCATGCTCCTGCTGGAAGGACTCCCGCAACGCCACCGGTACGCTGCGCTTCACGATGTCCACCAGCGCACGTCGTCCATCTCGGTCGGCAGACGCGTCCGTACCCGTAAGCCAGACGTGGGCGTTGCTGTGCTTCTCGATGATAAGCCCAAGCACGTCGTACAGTAGGGCGTTCACCTTGCTCACCACCAGAGCCTGGGGGTCGTCAAGGTCGAACGAGACGAGGTCCAGCCCAACGGACTCAAACTCCGTACGTAGCTGAACCACCACGTCGGAGAGGAGACCCGCGTCAGTCGTGCCGCTGAAATAATGCCTCTTGTCGCCAAGGATATCCTCGCGGATACCCTTGGCCCATGTCCGATGGAGCCGCCCCTTGTAGACCTCGTCCACAAGCTTGGATTGCTCCTGCAGGTACTGCCTCGTCGCAACGTCGGCGTCGGTGTTGGAAGTAGGGTCGGGGTTCGTAACAGCCGGTGATCTAGCCGTCGGTGTGTTGCGAACCGCGTCAGTCAGCCTCAACGAGGCGTCAATGTCGGAGTCCCTCGTGAGGGACCTCTTCGCACGTGTGTGAACAACCATAAATCTGAAAGCCTGATGGGAGGTGGTTCGCTGGGGCGCGTAAGGGTAATGGCGCGGGGAAAATGCGACGTCACAGTTACGCAAGGAGCGGTAGAGCCATGCGAGCGAGGGGCACTGGAAGACGTCGTCGAGGTCGAAGGTGCTGCAGACACCAGCCCAAGAAGCGGTAGCATGCTGGGCCAAGGCAAGAACTATACCGTAAAAGGACATTGCGCCAACGAAGCCCGGTCCAGGTCGAATCCCCATAGCGGCGGCTCAAAGACGCACTTACAAACTGCTCATCTCAAACTTCCCACTCGTACCCAAACGCGCCGTTGCGCACCACCTCTCAAAGCGGCTTGTTTTAGCCAATCATGGCCAAATTAGCTGTGGAATATAGCGTGGAATGGGTCCACGACCTACTGGAATATCCCGGTTCAAGATATCAGACAGTCAGTGAACCAATATAGATAAACTCGTATAAGAAATAAACCCTAAGCTAGATATACCCGGAACGGTCACGGAGTCGGAACGGTCTCGAGTCTAGCTACCTGTGACACTCGGTGTGTCACAGCACAGGCTTACGGATCAGTCACGGTCCAGTGTTGGCTACCTAGGAATCTGTCATAGGGGCCTGCACCGGGACTCCCGGTCAGGGCTGCCTATACAGATTTCAGCACGCACAATAAACAAGTTTCTAGGTTGCCAGGTTTGTTGATTTCGCTTGAGTGGATGAACAATCTACGCGACCTAGGCGACTCCCCGGAATGCCAGTGCTCAAGGAATGGTATACATTCCTTGACACGACCATAGTGTTGGATGTGACACACCGGCAACGTAATCTGTCACTTGTCACTTCCTATAGTAGGCTGGGTGACCGTCACCAGTAGACGGGAAACACCCGTTAGGTATTTATGTTATTTCTACTTTTATCAATTACACCTTTACCGTTCTGATCCTGTAACCCTCAACTCAGGGTTTATATCAACTAGCTAGATATATTGCAGCTAACCTATATATCTAACAGGTTTGGCCCCACTTACGTTTTATTTAGCCACTGCGACACTGCCAACATGGTTGGTTAAGCCCAAACGCTTGGGATGGGGTGAGGCGCTCCGCGCGTGGGAGTGCCGGCATTCACGGGTATGGCCTAAGTTTTGTGGGTTGATTTACGGCACGTTGTAGGCCTTTGAGAACATTTTTCTTACGGGATTTAACGTTGGACGGGTTTACGTCTTCTGGTTGGTTACCACACCCGTTGCGTATCGGCCGCCTCTTCCCGCACGACTTCCCGGAATTACCTGATCTCTCACGGTTGTTGTATCGGCGACCCACCACATTTCTTGGCCGCCCACGACTACCGCATTTTTCACGTCTCATTGCCTCACTCCGTCCCTCGAGTCTATTTCATCATGGTCGCTTCCACTAGATCCACCGCTAGCTTGGCGAATCGCCGACGTACGTTGTCCACAATTTTTTATTCCGTTGCTGCCAGACATGCAAACACTCCAGCGACACCGCCGGCAGCACAGCCGGCTGCTAATTCGGCAGGAGCTACATTCCTGGCCTCAGTGCGTACCCTACAGAGGGAGCACTTCGACATGAAGGTCTCCAAGTCCGTTCGTCAAAAATTGTTCGAGGACAAGAACGGGAGATTTTCCGGGACTGAGTCCCACGCGTCAGCGCTCTTCGCGAGGATGGTTTCTGCGCTGCAAACAGCTTTCGTGACCGAGGACATCGGGTTTGCACCCCTTTTCGTGCTGGACAACGCCATTCTCGCCATCCGCGAAGAGGCGAACACCCTTTTGTACACCACGCTCGAGCTGATGGTCGACCCCATGTCACCCGCGGCTGACTTGATGGACTCCTCGCACGCCAGCTTCCCGGCAGACGGTAAGCGTGTTCTGCTTGAGTTCGCCCGCCGTATGATCCCGGCGGGTGACCCGTTTCAAGGACAAGCGGACATGTTGGTTGTTGGACATTCGCATCTCTGCGGGCGTGGACCCCCATGACGCGATCGGGGACTTCAACGCCGCGCTAAATGTCAGGGATATGACCGATGACATATGTGACATACATGCCATACCTGTCATACATGTCATACCATGTCATGTCATGTCATGTGTCATAATGACATACAGTCGTCAAGTATGCTGGATGTGACACACCGTGTGTCACTTCCTGTTATCTGTACTAGTACTCCGTACAGTACGGGTGTCACAGGTTTAGGGTTTCCGGCATAAAGCCGAGACTAACTTATGTTTTATCTACACTTATGCAAACACCGAAAGTGAATGCATTCTGACTGTAACCCGATATATACCCGTAGCTATATATTTCACAGGTTATGGTGCGCCAGGCACCTTCCACTACTTTTGGTAACATGATTGGCTAAACGCCTCCGCTTGGTGGGGCGTTGGGGGGCCCATTTGATGGTTGCGCTATGAGAACTCGCGGTTAAGGCACGCGTCGTTACGGAGTGACTGTGTTTATCGCTGCAGCGTACCCTACGTGATTTTCTGGATGTCCACGGGATTTTCGTTTTGACTGGATTTGATCACTCCTTGTCGCGGACCTCTTGCGCAACGTGTACTTCGACTTCCGCATTTCTACAATTGGGATTTCGCAGTTACGGACGTTTTGACTGCTTTTGCCGTAACCATTTCCGCGAGTTCCTCCTCTCCGCGCCATCGCCACCTTACCCCGACGTACCCACCTATAGGATTTTTTATCATGAGTATTTCTTCGCACGCTACGCCTCCCATGGGGGCTCACAACCGGATTCGTCTAGACACAATTTTTTCCCGAGACGTTGGGATGCGCTATCGGCCGACACCTGCATCTCCAGCAGCAAATTTGACGGCTCCTGAGCGGACACGTGCCGTGGCCGTTCAGAATTCGTCATGGGACGTTGATTTAATCAAGAGGACATCTCGAGACGCTCTTGGCTCCAAGGATGCGGCATTCCGAGGTGACGAGTCGGACCGCAACGTACTATGGACATCGTTGGTGACATCTTTACAGTCGGCATTTGAGCTGAAGGACACCGCCAACGACACCCTCTTCGACTTGGCGGACGCCGCCAAGGAGGTCAACAACGTCTACAACGCCATCCTCTTTACGACGTTGACATCTTTGACGAAGCCTCACTCACCCGCAAGGCGTTGGGTGGACGCTTCTGGACGTGCTTCCCCGCGAGATGGGAAGCGGGCTTTACTTGAGGTCACGAAGAGGCTCCTTCCTCGTATTCTCCGACCCCTTGGGAACTACGAGGAGTTGTGCGCTATCTACTTCGACTCCAAGCTCGACCCCGACCCGCTGATTCAAGATTTCGACGCCTGCTTGGCCGCCATCCGCAACGCAGCCTCTGGTCCGCTCGACGACATGGTGGCCAAGAAGCAACTGCTCGCGTCCCTCGACCCATCATGTACGACAAGGTCACCACGCCGCTACGGCTCGACGTGGACTTGGCCAAGGTCGACCTCGAGGACATCTACGCCCACATCCTCGAGATTTGGGAGAGCGAACACGGTGTTGGCCCCGCGAAGCAGCCTAAGCCGTCACCTCCGACTTCACCAGCTATGCTTTACTCTGGTGACGTGAACGTGAAGGACCTCATCATGGAGTTCGAGAGACAATTGGAAGCCGCTACTTCGACTCTCGTGGCGCTCAAGGACTCCGTCACGAAGGGCGACGAGCCCCTCTCGGGCTTTGTGGATTCCTCCCGTCGCCACCCGCAGCGTGACGGTAAGCGTGGTGTCTCTTTCCCACCCTCACGTTAGCGGGATGAGCGCAACAGGAGGGATGACGGGAAGTTCCATGGCCGCGACAATCGTGTCGGGGGCTATGGCGGGCGGAAGAACTTCCGCTTCGCCGCGAGCCCGCTCAAGACCGACGGGAATTGGAGTCAAAACCACTACAAGAAGAACTCCGCCCACAACATCTCGTTCCACGTGGCCTCCTCCGCCTTCGTCCCTGAGTGCGCGCGTTGTCCACCTGGACACTTTCACGACACCGCGAATTGCCCCACGGACGACATGGCATGCGCGGAGTGCGACTTGGTGACTGCCGACGAGAACGACGAGATTGTATCCGCGTTCCAGACCGCCTTCGACGCCCGGGACGACGCCACCTTCGCTCGACTTTGTGGACACCATGATCAACCCGTTGTTCGTCACGACGAGGAGCCCTTTACCTTCGCCGACGACAACAACATCGGCCTTCGGGCACAGTACGCGGGCTTAATCCCTTCTCCGCACTCTCTCCTTGCTACCCGCGTGCACGAGGCGCGCACGGCTCTCCGTGAGCTTAAGCAGGTAGCCGGTGGTGTTGAGTCGGCTCCACAACATTTCCCCATGGTTCATTTCGGCACGGCCACGCCCGCCGTGATCGGCGAGAGCATCGCGGAGCCCGAGCCGCAAGTGACGATCGACAACGACGAGAGCGCGCTAATCTTCCCGAAGCAGTTCGTCGACAACGAACCCCCCTTCGAGCAATCCTTTATGGACGGCATGTCTGTGAAATTGGGCTTCTTCGAGCCCGAGCCGCAGGTCTCACTTAAATCCTTCAACCCCCTGCCTCCGTACATTTCTTCCACGCATGATTCGGCTAGCGTGGCTGACTCAGAATCTGGCGACGAGGAATTGCATGTGGACGCACCGCCGCCCGCTCCACGGGTTGGTGGTGTCCGGACGCCGTCAATTGGCAGTCTCCTCACGGCAGCAACGCTGCCGGCTCTGTTCATGTGTGTGAGCATGGCTTTGCTCGACACCGTCACCGTCTCTACACTTTGTGGCGTGGAGATTGCTCCGCGGGCGGTGGTGTCCGGGCAGTACTTCAATTATCAGAATTGCGCAATGGACTTCTTCCCCGAATCCGCCTTTCTGGACTCTGGACCCGCTGACCCCGACGACAACTTCAATCTGGACTCTGGTTCTCTGGGCTTTGACACTTTTGACTTCTTCAATCTGAACTTTGAGATTGACAACAGCAACTTCAACAGTGAACTCTACTTTGTAGACCGCTTTCAAAGTGGCTAGAGTTGTTTTGTGACTGCTAGTAGCTTGCTAGATCAGTATTGGGCCAAGATGCCTACCTGTGTGCACAGCTAGCTAGAGATTTGGGACCGCCCTGGCCAAGAGCACAGGCCCCCTCTAGAATTGTTTCCACCGCTTGAGATGGTGTGTTTTCAGACTGCAACAACCCTGCTCCACCCTAACTCTTCCTCCGTAATAGTCCAGGGTGGTGTGCTGGATGTGACACACCGTGTGTCACTTCCTGTTATCTGTACTAGTACTCCGTACAGTACGGGTGTCACAGGTTTAGGGTTTCCGGCATAAAGCCGAGACTAACTTATGTTTTATCTACACGTGTGCAAACACCGAAAGTGAAAGCATTCTGACTGTAACCCGATATATACCCGTAGCTATATATTTCACAAAGTATTGTCAGTACATACGGTCGACTATGACATGTACCGTCATAATGTCTGTCATCCACCTAAGGTGAGTGACATCTGTCATCGAGAGGCCAAGTACATGGCATCGAGATGGCGAAGCAAGACAAGTTCTTGAAGAACCGAAGTGTTCTGATAAGACGCGTCTTCGCTTCAAGCATGCACTAAACAACATGCGAGCATCAATGGCTATATCGACCAGCCGATGCGGGAAGTTCACCTAGTAGTGCTCTCGGGTTCACAACCCGATGGTGGTAACGGATGAGATGCGTGAGAGCATTAGAGTATATGAGGAGCATTGGGCTCAAGCAAGCACTTCTGGTCAACAGACTGCTGCACTCATAACCCACCAGACTATTGCGTTTTGTTGTTACCGTTCAATAACAGCAACGTCACACCGATATTGTTCGCATAGAACCGTGACATCGGTATCCTCCCACCGCTCAGGCGAAGAACGAGAACAAGTGTGCAGCAGACTAGACACACACACACACACATATATATAGATATATATTGATTTGTATGCAGCGCGACTGAGTTCGCACATACCGTCGAATATCTGCACATACGCGTCAGCTTTTGCTTCAATACATCGTCAGCGATCAGCGGAGTTGTGCATAAAATCATCGGCGCGACATAATCGCATTCAGCAGCATTCCAGCAAAGGATATACTGCGACGAGGTGTGCGCACGATGTACGATTCGTACATAAATATCGTACATGTATGTTGTCAATAATCGCAGGTTATGGTACGATGTGCGAGAATTAAGCGCGTACATGAAAAATGAGCGTCGGTGCACATAATCTCATCAACAGCGTCAGAGATGCACATAATCTCATCAACTGCGACAGCGATCTTCGCAATTCGTACCGCGCGACACGTACAGTATACATAATGATGTGCGATGATCATAATTCGTACCGTGCGACGCATGCATCAGTATGCAGATTGACATGCGACATTCACAATTCGTATCACGCGCATACACAGTGTGTAAAATCGCGATGTTCGTAAATCGCACTAAATGGGCGCATACAGCGACAGATCGACGCATGCTAAAATAAGGCCCAACTATACACACACATGCTGTGCAGAGATCGTGTATGCGACATCATCATCGTTATACACACACATGCTGTGCAGAGATCGTGTGTGCGACATCATCATCGATATACACATAAATGTTGTGATAGTGTGCGAGTGGCAGCCTGTTAAATAACAACATGCTATGATTATAAGTGAGTGGCAAAAATCACTTATCACAAATCACTTATCACAGATCACTATCACATAGCATACTGAGATTGTGTGCACGAGTTATACTGTGATAATAATCAGCTTGATCACATGTATAAATCCAGTATACATGCACACCTGTATAAATACATGCATACATGCATACATGCATAAATACAAGCCTGATCACGATAACGGCTTGGCATGTACAAATACATGTATTATTGCTTGGTATACATACATCCATGCATTATTGCTTGGCATGCACGCATACAGCCTGATCACGATAGCGGCTGTGCATTACTGTTATATATGCCTATGATTTATTGTGACATGTTGCAATTCACATGTGTAACATGCTAGATCTTGCAAGTCCAGTGCTATATTGAAAATCCAAATAGTGTAAGATGCCAGTCTCGATTGTTAAAACAGGAATTAGCACAATTGTTCCATGACGGAGTATTTGGGATTGGACATATGTTCTCCTGTTAATCAGAGGTTGGATATTCATCGGAGCTACTTGTGTAAATCGGAGTTAAATTCACCATTTAACTCATCATCTATCATGATGAGATGTACAGGATTACAGTATACTAAATATATTGATATACACCATGCTTGTTATATGTTGTCTATTGGTATACAGACACACCTGCATTGTTAACTTATATCAATTTACTTCAGTGTACTCAATCAGTAAGTACATACACAATATACAGTGTACATAAAGTTTACACAATATGATTATAGTATACACAGTAACTATATATAATAGTACTTATCACAGTACTTACACCAATATTTATGTCAGTACATGTTCTAGATATATTGACATTACACTAAATCAGCAAGTGTACATGATCAATGTAAGTGACAATATATCTCATGTATAATGCATAGATACCATTCCACAAACACATGTGCGTGTGGAATGTCAAAGATGGCGATAGATATGGGAGCAGGATAAGACAACATGTTGTAGGGCTGGATGGAGATATCTCCAAACCCGAAGGCAGGATATTGTGCTCATTATAACAGCTGGTAACTGTTGAGCACAGTCCATCCACTCTCACATATCGCTAGAGCAACTTCATCTCCTACTTATGCATTTGACAATTGATTCAGAAATTTGATCAGACTTCAATGCATATCTCAGTAAATCTCACCGATTCAGAACTCATCTTGACACCGTCGCAGTACGCCGATTTCTTCATCCTTAAATCTGGTCAGACGCGACGCGACGCGACGCGACGCGACGCGACGGCCGTACTGTAATCTGAAATCTCCAAACCAGATTTAAGGACGGGCCTGAGCGCCGAACCCTGAAAAACCTGAGCGTCATGCGATAGAGCTCCTAATAAGAGAACTGATGGTTTTGTGATCAGTGTAGTATGACAGGCAGTATGACTGTCATACGGAGCAGATCTGAAAACTGAGATTTTCTGATCAGTCGGAGGCCTTAAGAGGCCAGCTACGGACTGTGACGGCCTCTTGCCGTGTTACTGTGATTGTGTGGACTTTCATCGACTGAGACTGTTTTTGCAGTTTGGTGTCCGTTTTTACAGTCTGTGTCCGTTTTTACAGTTCCTTAACACCGTAGGTTTTTCAGTGCGCATATACTTTCAGTAGTATTCGTATATCAAGGTATGGCTTACGCGAGGTCGACTTTACACAAAACTTCCGATTTTCTAGATCGTGAGATAAATGCGATTGAAGTGTGCTCTTAAGTATGGTTAAGTATGGGAGGTAACCGAGCGGTATCGGCCATAACTTTTCAATGCCTGGGTCAATTGTATGCCCAGAGCGCGCAATATGTTTAGATTGGTTTAAGCGACATGTTTATCGAATAAAAATATTTTCCGAAGTTTTGTGTAAAGTCGACCTCGCGTAAGCCATACCTTGATATTGATTATGGAGCGGTTCACCGATCCGATTTTGTGTCAGAGACGTATTGATGATTTGCACGCACAGCCGGCGTACGCGACCGCTTTTGCTGCGTTCCAGGATGGAGAGGACCTTACGCAACCACAACTGAAGTTGATGCGACAGATGGAGAGGGCGACAGCGCGGCTTGCTGAGCTCAAGGGACTGTCGCAAGTAGCTTCTGGTGACCGTAAGCGTCCGTGGGAGGCAGCAGTTGACCTCACTCAGCTTCCAGGGTCCGATCGCCTAGAGTTGACTCGCAACGATGATGGCAAAGACAAGGGCCTCCGCAAGCAATTCTTAGAGACCCAGCACCACTTCGTGGCACACTCAGCGTCGCAGTTAGCGCTTAATGATGCCAAGAAGGAATTGGAAGGTGTGGAGCTACCTGAAACCGTCACTCTTGCCTTGTGGCTACTATCCCGCGGTCCTTGTGAGAGGACCCAAATCGCTTTCGGTCCTCTCACAAGGACCGAAGTTGCGGGATTTTTTTTCGCTGTCCTATTGCATTCAAGACACGCTACCATCCATATGGCAGTCTTATTGTGACCTAAACTGAGTCGCCTAATGCCCCATTGGCTGAAATTCCATGTGGCGTGTCTATACTAGTCGCATTTGCATGGACCCTCCTTCACTTTTCAGGTTTCAAATTTCACAAGGAGGGGAAAAAGCATGACACTCACTCGTGATTTTTTAAAAGACGGATAACATCGTCAGCCAACCCCAATAAGTCATCAAATTGAGCCCAAACATTACCGCCAATAATGGGTTAGTGTTTGAGAGTGGTGGCATACCCCTACTGGTTGTAATTTACGGCTAAACATCTACCCTACACTTGTAAAAGGGTAAATTTTCGTTATTTTGATGATGTTTGCCTTCTTACTTACAATTCAAAGGTAGTCCACAAACACACATGTATGGTTTATAGCACATGGCTACCGCTTCCCAACTGAATGTATATACATATGAAATCTTTTAGAAAGTGTATCCATGGCAATCCGATCATTTTTGTGGCATTGATTCATAGCTCCACCCTATCACATATCAAAATAAATCACGCACAAATACCGCCGTCTCTAATATTTTGAGGGTGGTGCCTTATGTGACGTGCCCTCAAAATGGCAAAGTGCAAAACCAAGGGCTTGTGCGGTTCACACATCAACATTAAGTCCCAAAGTCGAAGTGTGCAAGAATATATGCCCTCCAGAGGCCATCTAGTGGGTCCAAAGGGTGTTGGGGAGTCCGGTCCTTGTGAGAGGACCGGGTTTTTGAATTAATTTTGAATTAAATTATACACCTAAAGCACACGTGTCTAATGACGACCGATATCGAGCAACCAATCCATCCGACATGTTCAACTATTGGTTTGACTCATAAATGATGTAAAAATGTGCGGGTAACATCGTCGTAAGGTAAATATCCGTGCAAGAGCCGCATTTTACTTCGGTCCTTGTGAGAGGACCCAACCTCGGGATAGTAGCCACTTGGAATTCGTGTCAGAGACTGCGGAAAAAGGAATCACACGCGCCAAGGCACGCGCAGAAATCTTGGCGTTGGTTTCGGACAAGGGCCCTGAGGTTGGCAGGAAGATCTGCGAAAAGTTAGAACGAAAGTCGTACGCTGAGGATGAGGAAGATGAAAAGCTTATGCGAAAAGCTGAAAAGGAAGTAAAAGCTGAGAAGCTTCACGCCGCGCAAGCTGCGGCTGCCAAGGGGCGACCTAAGGGCCTAGGCAGGAGTGCCTTCGCTGCGTCTCGTCCGACTGCTCCTGGAGCGCCTCCGCCACCGCCGCCTGTTCAAGCAGGACGTGGCAGCCAGCTCCAATGCTGGAATTGTAACGAGTGGGGGCACCACCAAACCCAATGCTTGCAGCCGCGCCCAGCCGGCAGAGGCCGTGGCAGAGGCACGGACCGTTAAATTGTGAGAATGTAGAGCCACGATGGCTAAAACAATGAGCTTAGCGGAATGCTTTGCGGTTGAGGTGGAATGTCCAACCTTAATGTAACTTTTGGGGACGAAACCCTAAATTGTAATGAACTTTTGGCCCGCGGGCTGTTGTTTTCCTTGTGTTTCAGGTCTTGAATTGTCTGAGGAAGAGATTGGCGAGGCCGTACCCTTGTGTGAGCAGGACGTTCCTGTGCCCCGCGTTGCGGGTAGACTTAGGGAACGAGCTTCTTTTTGGCGGACCTTCGTGCGCTCTTCGTACGTTATGTCTTGGATTGAGAACGGTTTTAACTTGAAGTTTAAGGATGGCAGGGTTCCGCCTCGAGTGCACCTGCCTACTAATCACGTGTCTGCTGTTAGGCATACTGCCTTCGCCACTGAGGCTGTGCAGGAGTGTGTGCTTATGGGCGCCTTGAGAGAAGTCTCGAGGAAGCCGCGGGTTGTCCTAACTTTAATGGTGGACGACTCTCGGGACAAATTACGGCTGATCTTCAACGGTAAGTGGCTCAATGCTTTCTTAATCTTTCCTAAGTTCAAGTATGAGCACCTCCAGCCTTTTGTAGACCATCTTAGGAAGGATGATGGGTTGTTTTACTTCGACTATAAGTCGGGGTACTACCACGTTGACCTTCACGAGATGTCTCGTACCTATGTTGCTGTTGAGTGGCAGGGTAGATTCTTTGAGTTTTGTGTGCTGCCTTTTGGTCTAGCCCCAGCTTGCTGGGTGTTTACGAAGATTAACAAGGAGCTCGTAGGTAAGTGGCGGGGTCTCGGATTCCGTGTGCACCCCTACGTGGACGATTTTGCTTTTGCTGTGAGGGCTCCCACTCTCACGGACCCCTCGGCTTTGGCTGTACTGTCCCGTATTATGCGGGACGTGCGGGAGGCAGGCTGGCTCGTGTCTGAGCTTAAGTCTCAGCTGTTTTTCATACGTGCCCTTGTGCATATTGGCATAGGCATAGACCTGGAGGGGGGGGGTCTTGTTCGTGCCTGAGAAGGCTCTGAACAAGATCCGTGCTTGTGTGTCAGACTTGTTGAGGCTGTTTCATAGGCTGCCTCTGAGGCTTGTAGCCAAGTTTGCAGGCTTGGTCAATGCTCAGTGGTTTGTGCTAGGGGGTGTCACCAGACTGTATGCTAGGGCGGCTGCGGTACTCATAGCTGACACCCTGACTTGAGGCTCGTGGGCTTCTCACGTCCCGGGTACTGATGCTCTCCGGGCAGAGCTTGAGTTTTGGCTGACAGACGGCTTTCGTAGGCACCAGAGAGGCATTTGGGAGCCCAGGGGGGCGGGGCTTCAGCTGGAGACAGTCCATGCGGACACCTCTGAGGTGGCATGGGGCTCCTGGCTGGAGCAGTCCTTTGGGGGACCTGAGCTGCTTGGCCACAGTTATCTGACCATGTCAGACAGACTGAAGTCATCCACTCTCAGGGAGCTCAGGGGCATTTTTGACTCTCTCCGGGCATTTGATGTGGCTGGCAGGCTGAGAGGGAAGAGGGTGCTTGTCATTTGTGACAACCAGGCTGTGCATTTTGTCATTGAGTCTGGCAGTAGGCATCAGGAGCTCGAGGAGCTGGCTTTAGCGGTGCATGATTTCTGTGCTGACCACGGGGTGGTTTTGTCCTCCCTTTGGATGCCCAGGGAGTTTGAGACCCGGGCTGATGCCCTATCCAAGATCAGAGACCATGATGACTGGATGGTCAACCCGGCAATCTTTCGGTGGGCTGACCCGTGGATTGCCGGGGGGTGGAAGCACACCCGGGACAGGTTTGCAACTGATAAGAATTGTCTTGTTTTTGACAGTGCAGGTGCCCCGTCTTTCAACAGTGCTTGGCACTGTCCAGGTACGTCTGGGGTTGACACCTTCAGTCAGTCAGACGGATTGGCGGGAGCACGTCAACTGGTGCAACCCGCCTTTTCGGATGATCGGGAGGCTCCTGCTGTTTCTGCAGGCTGAGAGGGTGCGGCCTCCATTGTGGCCCCGGTCTGGACTTTCCAGCCGTGGTGGGTCTTGCTGTGTCCCGACGGGGTTCACTTGGCAGACTGTGTGGTGCAGTGGGCGGAGCTCCAGCCTTCTGCGGACACCTTCCTCCCCGGCCTCGGAAGGGCCAATGAGGGGGGGTGGGCCTGCCGGATTTTCGGGTCCTCCTCTTGCGGGTCTCCTTCGATGAGAGGGAGCCTGCGGGCCCTGGTCCCCGCTGTACCTTGGGAGGTTGCATGGCTTGTGACTGGGGTAGGGGTATGAGATGGGGGCTGCCTTTCATGCAGGCATCATAGGCACTGGGGAGCAGTGGGCTGGGCTGCAGTTCTCCGTGACGGACCCGCTGGAGATGCAGCTGCGGGCAGACATGCTGTTGGCGGTGTCTGGCACCCGTGAGGCTAGCACCATGCGGGGCTACTCTCGGGTGTTCGTGCGGTACCAGGCCTTCTGTCAGGACCGTGACCCGCCCAGGGTGCCTGTTCCTGCCGACCCGGTCACGGTGGCTATGTACTTGCAGTACATAGCCAATGCGGCCAGGACGTTCTCTGTGGTGAAGACCGCTTCGGCTATGGTCTTCACTGCTCATGACTTGGCTCTGGTCCCGGCGGACCGGAACCCCACTTCTCATCGGCTGGTGGCCGCGGTACGGGAGGCAGCTCACAGGAGGCTGGGGGACAGGCGGCTCAACAGGAAGGAGCCGCTGGAGTTTGCATTCGTGCAGAGTGGTGCTCGTTGCTGGTTGATGCTGGGAGGGGTCACTCGGCAGATGTTTGCTACACTGGGTTTGGACATGTGGACAGGCTTCTGGCGGTATGACTGTGCGGAGAAGGTGAGACTGCGGGATATGAAGTTCTGTGAGACCCACATGACCACCTTCCCGGAGAAGCGGAAGACGGACAAGTACAGGTATGATCAGCTGGTGGAGGTTGCCCGGGCGGCGGAGGGGCAGCCTTTGTGCCCAGTGGAGGTCAGTCAGAGATGGGTTGACACTCAGATTGCACGGGGAGTGCAGCCCGATGAGCCTCTGTTTCAGCAGATTGATGGCAGGCGGTTTCAGCGGGACCCGTCGGCCGACTGCCTGACGGGGAAGAGGCTGGATTATGCTGGACTTTAGGTTCAGGGTTATTATTATGGGCTCTGATAGCCCCTAGCCTGACCTGTCTCTGATCGGAACCGTGACTCCGCTAGTAGCTAGGATGACAGTACAGTAATACTGTACTGTCAGTCATCACTTCGTATTATCCGGGTTTCCGAGATGCATGATAAAAGCACTCGGCCGGACTGTTTATGGGAGCTTAGCCAGTTTGTTTTCACCGAGCGGAACACCTGTTCTCGCAGGTTATGCGCGTCACCACTTCCCTAGTAATTCTGATGTCACAGCGCCTAGCTGTTGCCATGATTGGCTAAGTTTTGGCACAGAAGTTTTGGGGATGGGGTGGGCGCCCCCTTAGGCAGTAGTTCATCTTTCCGCAGTATGGCCTCTTTTTGAAGTGGAGATCAGTTTTTGGAACATTTTTCGGCAGCAGTATCGTCGCTCGCTATGGCTTCTTTTTACGTTTCACCTGGCCGGTGGAGAGGGCATTCCGCGTATTGTGGGTCGCAACCACTTTTAGCCAATCGGCTCATGACCTGTTTGATGTTATTTTTACCGCTGAGACTTCTGCAGGATTGGCCGCTGCAAAATACTTACTACTGTCGTTCCGTTAGCCCACGACCCCATCTTGCCGTCATTTTTACTATGGAGACTCCACTTGGACCACGCACACGCGCTAGAGCGCGAAAACTAGCAACTATTTTTTATGATGTTGGGGCACTGAATGCGGCTACGCCAACGACTCCGCATTTGGCTTCGGGAGAGTCTGAGGTGTCCACTGCGGCAGCCGTACTTCTGCAGAGGTTGCGCAGGGACTCATTTGACGTCCAGTGTGCCAAAACGGCAGCGACGAAAGTTCTGGGTGATAAGACTGCAAAATTTAAAGGCGACGAAAGCTCAGCTTCGGACATTTTTTCACAATTGGTATCCGAGCTGCAACAGCTGTTCACGCTGCAGTCGCCGGCGTTTGCACCCCTGTTTGAACTGACTGCTGCTGACACCCCTGTTCTGTCTGCTGCCAATGAGCTGTTGTACTCTGTGCTGCTGCTGCTGACTGCGCCAGGGTCTCCTGCCCGTAATTGGGTGGAGGCTTCTGGTGCGGATGTTCCTGCCGATGGCAAACGTGCCACCCTAGAGGTGGTGCGTATGCTTGCGGATGTATCGACCCCGTTCGATGCATTTGCAGAGCTGCTTGAGGTTAGGATCTCTGGTGAGAGGGATCCTGACTCTGACATTCGGCTGTTTAACAGCTGCCTTCGGGATGCACAGCGTCTACAGACGCTGCCCGAGGACGCTGTTAAACGGCAATTCATCTCTGCGCTGTCTGGGCCGGCTTACGCCGCGCTGGTTGACTCGTTTGCTCGAGCTGACCAGCGTGCGGCTGTGAGTCTGCTCACCTTGCAGGCGCGAGTCCGTGAGCAGTACCGCTGTGGGCGGCTCTCGGGCAAGCGCACTGCGGGGCGGCCCATGTCTGTTGCATCTTGCACCACTGACACTGGCCTGGCTTCGGCCATTGATCGGCTCAGTGCTCAGTTGGTCAAGTTGCAGCGGGATGTGGATTCCCTTAAGAAGGGTGGCTCCAAGCCGCCCCCTGGGAAACACACTCCGCGCAACTTCCACCGACCTGGAGTGCAACCGCTTGCTCACTCCGCCTCTCCGGAGGTGGCTTTTGACAAGCGGTCTGGCACCTTTGTCCCAGCGTGCAGGCACGAGAAGTGCCGCGCCGTTGGGTCAAAGCATTGGCTGAGTGAGTGTCCTCACAAGGACACTCACCCATTGTCCATTTCGGCATCCTACTGCCAAGCCGTCGAGTCTTATGACTCCGACGTGCTTGCCCTTCGTTTTCAGCGGTACTATGACGCTGGGGATGAGGGGTCCATGGAGCACTTATGTGCTCTTGTGGGGCAACCTGAAATCTGTGAGCTGTCTGCGCATTCCTTTGCTCCAAGCCTACGGCTCTGCAGCAGTTCAAGGATGCTGCTGCCTCTGCTGAGTCTGCACCTGCTGAGCATCTTTCCATTGGCCGTGTTGCATTTGCTGAGGTCAGCGGTCCGCTTGCTGGTGGTGTCGCTGAGCCGACCACTGCCAAGCAGCTGCTGCCGAAGGCCTCTGCGCCCGTGCATGGTGGGCCGGTTGACTTGCATGAGAACAGCCGTGCCGCCTTTGTGCCGCCGTTTGCCTCTCTGGCTCTCGGCCCGATGGCTCCTGCCGACAGTTCTTTCAAGACATTCAACACTGTCCACCCTGACTGGTTTGACATTGACCCTGAGCCTGTTGAGGTGTGTGATTCCGATGATGATGGGGAGGGCTCCGACTACCTTCCTGGTGTCTGCCTGACTGGAATTGAGGGGGGTGCACCGCCGACGGCTGCAGCATTTCGGCGGTTCGGAGTCCCCAGAGGCTCCAGGCCATTTGGCATCGGTGAGTTTGCGCTCACTCTTTTCATGGTGGCTACGTTTCTCTTCAGTGCTACGGCGATGCCGACCCTCGTGGTCGGCGGTGGTGTCAGGGGCCTGGTTGAGCCCGGAGCCACCTACGGCTACGGTGCAGTTCATCCCGGTGATGCGGTGCTGGATTCTCCTTGCCCGCCTGTGGTTACCGCTGGTTCATCATTGCCGCCGCGGGATGTGGCACAGTTCTTTTCTCAATCGACCTCAGCGGCTTTGCAATCTGATGATTTTACCACTCCACTCTGGGATCCGCCTGACCCACTTGGGTCTGGTGGTGTCAACGTTTATGGTGTCTCATCTCAACTTACTTCGGATGTCTTCCTGCCTTGGGATCCGTCAGCTGAACTCGGCTATGCCGACCGGCTTTACAGTGGCTGAGTCTGCTTATTTCAAACCCTGGAGGTGTGATTAGCCTTAGCCGCAGTGGTGGGTTGTGCCGGGACAAGTCCCCGGGCACCCAGCTAGAAGTATATCTGTTTCCAGTAAAGTGCTGTTTGTTATCTGTTTAGTTAGCTCCGCTTGCCTAGCCCTATTGGCTACGGTCACAGCTCCGGGTGGTGTGCTGGACTTTAGGTTCAGGGTTATTATTATGGGCTCTGATAGCCCCTAGCCTGACCTGTCTCTGATCGGAACCGTGACTCCGCTAGTAGCTAGGATGACAGTACAGTAATACTGTACTGTCAGTCATCACTTCGTATTATCCGGGTTTCCGAGATGCATGATAAAAGCACTCGGCCGGACTGTTTATGGGAGCTTAGCCAGTTTGTTTTCACCGAGCGGAACACCTGTTCTCGCAGATTATCCTCAGCTGAGGAGGTATCTGTTCAGGATGCTTGGTGAGGCCTCTGGGCTGGACCCCGATGCTCTGAGGGAGCTGTATGGGACCCAGTCCCTGCGGTCTGGTGGGGCCACGGCGGTGGCTGCGGCTGACCAGGTTACTGATTTCGAGTTCAATCAGTACGGTGGCTGGAGCTCGTCGGCGGTTGCGGCCACCTACAAGGCTACCAACCTCAACCGCAGGTTGGCGGTGTCCACAAGCATGCCCCATGCTCAGCAGAGTAGGCGGCCTTTCTTGCCTGATTGCTTGTTTGCTGCCATGCATTGTACGTGCACTGCTTTGTGGTGATCTTTGTGTGCTTGCACCGGCCGGGTTCCATTCACATATGTGTCATATGTGTCATGCAAGCTGGGCTATGTAGCTGCAGCTGATTAGAAAACTGATGGTTTTCTGATCAGTGTAGTATGACAGGCAGTATGGCTGTCATACGGAGCAGATCTGAAAACTGAGGTTTTCTGATCAGTCGGAGGCCTTAAGAGGCCAGCTACGGACTGTGACGGCCTCTTGCCGTGTTACTGTGATTGTGTGGACTTTCCCACCCGCCCTCCATTGTGCTTCAGGTACGGATGAGGAGAGGCCGCTTTCAGTGCAGGAGCTGCAGGACTTGGAGGACCTGGAGCAGCTGGGCTCTGAGCTGGAGGCCGTGCAAATCTGGCCCGCAGAGGGACAGTCGGCTCATTAGAGTGTAGGTAGAGGAGACTAGGACCTGTACATGTTCAGTGCCGACCGCTGTGATGAGAGGTAGCTACAGTTATCCTTCGATGGGGGGCTGCGAAGCTGCCTCATGCTGCTTCTCATCTAGGCACTGTTCAATAGGCTTTGCTAGGTGATGGCTTTGTTATTGCTGTCGTGCCTGACTCCGTGCTGGAGCGGGTAATTATGCTTTTTGAGGGTTTCAGCCCTAGCATAGCATTTTAGGTCCATAGTCTGTACTCTTTAGGGTAATGATAGTATTTGCGGGCCTCGGTCCTTTGGCACGAGGGGCATGTGCCCGCATGCAGAAGGCTGGGGTCGGCAGTCGGGTCGAGGGACCCTGATTCCTGTCTGACGGGAGTCCTTGGTTTGTGTCACATTTGGATTTTTCGTATTTTTATTTTTTGTAATTCCACACCAGTGCACATGCACCGGCCGGGTTCCATTCACATATGTGTCATATGTGTCATGCAAGCTGGGCTATGTAGCCGCAGCTGATTAGAAAACCGGTACTGTAGCGATAGCGGTAGAGAGAGAGAACTGGTCGAGACCTTCACGCGTGACACTAAAGAGCAGGGCACAGCTCGGTCCACGACAAAAAAATGGATAAGGGCAAAGGGCATTCACTCACACTCAGGGCACTTACCTCCTAACACCTCTGCATATTGCAATACAACTCGAAATATTGCGACAAACACGTAGTCAAAGTATGATTTCTTTACGGAAGTTCTCTCACGTGTTCGTACCTCAAAACCGTCTCTGCACCGAACTTGGACAGCCGGTATGTAGACCAAGAGCCTGCGCGAGATCGGAACTGGTCGTGAAGGCAGCTAAAGGCTTTGGTTCAAAGTCATCAGGTAATTATGTATGACAACATAAGCTTAGTATGAAAGTGTCAAAGTATAAGTGACTGCGAGTGAAAATTACTAGCTGAACCGTGTGCAATTCTGCAACCGTTTATCGTCTGTCGCTTCCGACGGTATTTCACCCTGTTATCTTGCCTTGACGATTAATCTTGTGGACGGTTTTATCTTATGATGTTATCATATCATCGTTATTTTACAACCCGCTGAGTTGCACTGGATTCTCTCAGGGTCTGGGAAAGGTGGAAGTTCTGGAAAGTCCGAGCTCTGGCTCCCCGAGAGCACGCGGCGACAAATCCTGGTAAGCTGCCTGGAACTTGATAAAGTCTTTGAACGTTAGGCACCTTTTCTACCGGAGGCCGCGAACGTTTCAATTTCAGCACGTGATGCCTCCCTTCTTCTTGGTACCTTAGGAGTTGCGCTTAGTTTCACTTCCTTGAGCCTAGATACATTTGGATATAGGACTGCGTCGGATTCGCTGATGGTCCGCTCCGTCATTACTTCTCACCTGCCTCTATCATTCCTCTGCTGAGACGAGCAGGAGCGTGAAGAACAGCAAATCATGGATGATCGCGTGGCAAAGGAAATCGAAGGGTTCAACAAAGACTTCGGCCTGACCGAGGAAGACATGCCGAATTATAAGGTCAAAATTTCGTCGATATCTTGTCTAGAGAGGACTAATCTTTGCCCATATTTTGGGAAACAATGCCAAATATGTCTTACGTTCCCTTACGCGCACCTCCTTGTTCTCCCTGCTTGGCCTGTTCCCACCCCTAAGCTCACCTTGATATATTGTTTGTAGCAGCCGCCACCTGAGAAGGAGCGCTGCCCGTGTGGAGGAACAGAAAAAAAGGTAGTGAATCCTTCTTTCTCCTTTCACAGGAGTGACGTTTGCCTAAGTCCTCTCGAAAGAACCACTCGGCCTGTTCGCTCCCTCGAGCCCTTTCCTCGCGAGCAAGTCGTCCGTGTAAGAACTGTTTCCCTGTCTTTCTACCATCTATGGTATTGCTATTTGTAGATTCTCGCCCGATGACATTCAGTACCGACACCGTGACATCGTCTAAATGGCCATACTTGTCGATTGCCGGCCTACCTGCCATCTAGAGTCCTAGTGTCGGCAGAAATCCGCCACCTCTGAAAAACTAGAGCTCGCACTGAACGACAATTTGCCAGCGGCGCTTGTTGCGCTATGCTACAGGTTGACTTTTCTTTGCATTTGCCACTACAGCTGTCGTACGCGGAGTGCTGCTTGCCATTTCACAAACGGCAGAGAGAGGCCAGCGAGCCCTTAGACCTCGTCAGTAAGTTCCACCACCATACCGAGTGTTCTTGCCTCTCCGACTCCTGGGTAAGACGCAACGGAGGCACTAAAATATGTCGATAAGTCTTGATAAGATCGTCGCCCGCGGTGGGGAGTGTGAAGACGCTTCGCAGGGGAACGCGGTGCCCGGCACTTGCTGGCACCGGGGCGAGTGTGGAGATGTTTCGTTGCACAGTGCTTGTTGGCACCGGCGCGAGTGTGGAGATGTTTCGTTGCACAGTGCTTGTTGGCACCGGCGCGAGTGTGGAGATGTTTCGTTGCACAGTGCTTGTTGGCACCGGCGCGAGTGTGGAGATGTTTCGTTGCACAGTGCTTGTTGGCACCGGCGCGAGTGTGGAGATGTTTCGTTGCACAGTGCTTGTTGGCACCGGCGCGAGTGTGGAGATGTTTCGTTGCACAGTGCTTGTTGGCACCGGCGCGAGTGTGGAGATGTTTCGTTGCACAGTGCTTGTTGGCACCGGCGCGAGTGTGGAGATGTTTCGTTCGGGAGCTGCCATGCGCGCCCCCTTGCTGGGGCCGGGAAAGAGTAGAGAGGGTGCGCAGGGGGTTGCTATGCGCGCCCCCTTGCTGGCGCCAGGAAAGAGTGGAGAGGGTTCGCAGGGGGTTGCCATGCGCGCCCCCTTGCTGGCGCCGGGAAAGAGTGGAGAGGGTTCGCAGGGGGTTGCCATGCCCCCCTCCTTGCTGGCGCCGGGAAAGAGTAGAGAGGGTGCGCAGGGGGTTGCTATGCGCGCCCCCTTGCTGGGGCCGGGAAAGAGTAGAGAGGGTGCGCAGGGGGTTGCCATGCGCGCCCCCTTGCTGGGGCCGGGAAAGAGTAGAGAGGGTGCGCAGGGGGTTGCTATGCGCGCCCCCTTGCTGGCGCCGGGAAAGAGTGGAGAGGGTGCGCAGGGTGTTGCCAATTTCACCCGCTTTTAATGGTGGCGACTTGGTTCGCACAGGAGCGAGATACTCGGCCTATGTGAAAAAGGAGCCAGACTTCATCATCGCGACGACACATCCGGAAAATCCGGACCGCATTGGTAACACCCGCGCTTCTGTACATATGTTGTGCTCTCTGCAGTTTGCCGTTTGCCTGCTGATCGTTGGTTCTTAGTTCTCAATTGTATAACGTCTTGACAAATGCGCCAACAAACACACCGCAGCGCCACCTCGGATCCTCGCAGCAGGAGTCAACACACATCCTCGCATATTCGGCGCTGTGGGAATGAGCAGCACGCGTGTGGAGCCTGAGTGTTCGGTGGGTGGTCGCATTCCAGGTGGTAATCTGGAGAAAGAGGTGCAGTCCATCTGCAAGTTTGTTACGTTCGAAGCTCTAGAGATCGTGCACACGGACTATCGAGACCAGGAGGTGCGCATTGTCCTAAACATCTTTCTGTTGCGAGTATGAGAGCTGGCGTTGCACCTCTGTCTGGCTATTCAACTAGCCACAACTTATAGTGTGAACAGGGAAGCTTTTAGATCGATCGCCTACACAAGTACCTCGAGCTATGCATCTGTTGTAGGCGAGGACCTTGGGCATATTGTTGGTATCGATGTGGAGGGCCTTTGAGCACATTGTTGGTATCGATGTGGAGGGCCTTTGAGCATATTGTTGGCATCGATGTGAGGGCCTTTGGAGCATATTGTTGGTAGTCGATGTGGAGGGCCTTTGGGCATATTGTTGGTATCGATTTGGAGGGCCTTTGATATTGTTGGTATCGATGTGGAGGGCCTTTGAGCATATTGTTGGTATCGATGTGGAGGGCCTTTGAGCATATTGTTGGTATCGATGTGGAGGGCCTTTGAGCATATTGTTGATTTTCCGCATCGATACCAACAATATGCGCAAAGGCCCTCCACATCGAGTATCGATGCGGAGGGCCTTGAGCACGTGGCACTCGTGTAAGCCCGGCGCCATAAACAAGTGTGCGCCGTTTATGCGGAGTTGATTGTGAACTCTCGTTGCGGCATGAGAACCAACACTCCGATTCTATTTTTCTAGGGCTGTCTCCTAGTTGTCCTTTCTCTCCTGATAAGTGGGCTACGACTGCCCGGCTCACTATTCCTCTTTGCATCACGCCTTAGTTGCCTTCGGGACTCAACTAGCGTAAGACGTCCACAGCAAGTTGAGGCTTGGAAGCTGGCTGGAGGACTGTCCTTCGGAGCGCAAAGCGCTATTAGAGAGTTTAGAGAGAGATCTATTAGCAATTATTAGAGAGAGATCTTTAGATTAGCAAATATTAGAGAGAGAATATTAGAGAGAGCTCTCATTCTCTCTTGTTCTCTCTCTTGAGCAAATATTAGAGAGAGATCTTTAGATTAGCAAATATTAGAGAGAGATCTATTAGCAAAGCGCTAATAGATTACCGAGCGCAAGTCGGTTTAATAACGTTTTAGGCCACCATTAGATATATTTGCAAGATGGCAAGGACTTGGCCACCGCTGAAACCTGAAAGACGTGTACCTGTGGGTATACTGTGTGTTTTTCCTACTTTCGAATCCAAGTTCAGGTGTCACCATCGCACAACCACGAGCATTTTGTAACCTTTGAACTCGCCGAGAAGGATGTTTACGACACCGTGTGGAGCTGTCACCCTTCAAAGCCACCGTGCGCGGAGCTTATAGGAGCCCGAGGGTTTTGTGACTTTTGAACCCACAGTGACGGGTGCTCTGAGGTCAGAGCACTTTGTAACCTCTGAAGACCTATATAGAATTTTCAGGCAATCAGGATATCTTGGCAACATTCGTTTCGGCCAGTGATGTCGCCTTGAAGGGCATGTTGTGTATTAAGAGAATGCCACAGGCAGTTGTGAAATGGTGGGGGTTTTCCGGGGAACACGGGAGGTGGCCATAAATGGTGTCTGCTAGATTGCAAGGGTTGTATACCCTGCGAAGCCACCGATTGTGGTGCGCTGCTGGGACCTCGAGGGCGTTGCACTCTTTGAAACGGCCGTGGAAGGCTTTCACGGGATTGTGAGCGCTCTGCAACCTGTAAGGCCGAAACCTTGTTTGTGGGGGAAACAGGGTTTTGTGACTTTTGAAGCTGCCATGAAGGGCGTTCGCGGGATCATCGGCGGATCCCTACGGGAAACCAGGTCAGGGCGTCTACTGCGCCTTAGCATGCAATGGGAGGTGCAAATCACTTTTACCAGAAGCCGTGGAGAGTTGTGTTGAGCATCGGCACTAATGGCAGTCTCTTCGTTGAGATGATCTGAGTCGTGAATAGTCAT
This sequence comes from Cymbomonas tetramitiformis, assembly GCA_001247695.2. Lineage (NCBI taxonomy): Eukaryota > Viridiplantae > Chlorophyta > Pyramimonadophyceae > Pyramimonadales > Pyramimonadaceae > Cymbomonas > Cymbomonas tetramitiformis. The sequence goes on along the minus strand of LGRX02033121.1, from coordinate 37,374 downwards.
GCTCTGCACATAATTTCTGGCAACATGAGGCACCTGTGCCGCGCGTGGTGGAGTTGCACGGGTCGGTTGTGCCATGAGTGGCCGAGCGGGGGGGTGGGTTGAGTAAGGACCCAGAGGAAGTTGTGTCAAGTTGCACGGGCGGCCTGCAACTTGAGTGGCACAAGCAGGCGGATGGCTTGGCTCACCTGCGCCACGAGCAGGCAAGGGGCATGGTTGAGTCACTCTGCCACTCTGCGTCACTCGTGGTGAAGTTGCACGAATCTCCCAGATCACAAGTGGTCAATTTACATGGGTCACGTTCTCCACGTGCAAGTTGCACAGATCACCTGCATAGATAGTCAGGAAGCAAGGATCACTCTTGTTTCTGCCACAGGAGTGCCATGATGGTCGAGGTTCAAGGATTGCCTACGTCATAAGTAGCCGAGCTGTCGGCATGCTCAAGTATGATGACTGATAACGAACTCGGATGTCGCATAACATATGATTTGATGTGATACGGCAGTCCAATGACAGGTTGGGGTTTTGGGAATGGTGTATTTGCTTGTTTTCCAGCCGATATGTGTGTGAGGATGGAAGATGGTCGTATCGAGAAGCGACCAAGTTAGAATTTTTGAATGTAGAGGAAGAATAAGTCTGCAATGGGAATGGCGCCTCTACATATAATGTCACGCAGCATGCATAGATAAGAGGCATGGGTGCATCAGTTCTTCAATCAATCACGAAAGTAGATGTGTGCCGTCATGGTACAAATTTTGGTCAATTTGAGTCATCTATCACTTTGGTAGACTTCGAGGATAGGGTTTGGAATCGGTAATCAGTTGCATGCTGAGTTTGCCCACGGAATCATAGAGATTGGGTGATACGAAGGTTCAAGTTCACCAATACATGCATTCCGACCGGCGGGGAAAATTCCATCCCCGACTAGTGAGATGCAAATCCGCAGATATCCTGCAGATGTTTTGTGGCCTATAAGTCTGCTATATAGTCTTAAATAACCTATCGTTTTATTTGGGTTTTTTGGGCCGAAACAAAGTCTTTTCGGGGGTCTGAGAATTATTTCTTCAAACTTTTATAACTATTTCTTGTTTCAAGAATTATAATTATATTATACCTATAATTATTAAACTATTTCTTGTTTCAAGCATTATAATTATTTCTTTTAAAATTATTTGATTGCATGAAATTTGCATTGTGGCAATTTGTTTCGTGTTGTTGGTGTGTGTTTGTTGGTACCATTTCGAGCTGAAAACCTGCCCCTATATGGACTCAAACTAAATTACCGTGACCATTATATGTTCGTATAGGTGATATATGTTCATGTATGTCTATACGTTGACAATCTGCCCCAGTATGGGCTCAAAGTTGGCCAATATATGAGTCGAAAATCTGCCCCTGCATGGGCTCAAAATACGCCTACCACTGGGTCAGGCGACATGGTTGCTTGCAGCTAAGGAAACGCCTTGTTTCACTCCAAAGTTGAACAGCGTGCTCTGCTTGCGCTTGTCGAGTGTTCGACGCTGGGATGCGAGTTCCCCGAGGGTAGCATTGCCACACCGGCGGGATCGCATTTCTTGCAGAGCGTGCGCCGTTCATTCCCTGCACGACTCGATGGCGCAATATCCATGTAGTGGACCAGGTCCCCATCCCCCTCGCATTTGCTTCCAGACATGATTCTGTTGGCGACACCAGGGTCGATAGTGCGAGTCGAAAGGGTGAGTCTCATTTAGCCTAGGTGGAGCCGTGCGATGACACGGTAATTAGCCTTGTTGTCGTTTGTTGATGGGTCCACGCGTCGTGAGGATTCTTTAAACCTTGTTTATTTTGTCTCTTGTTGAAAAATTGTGACGATCAATTTTATATGTTATCAACGCCACTAATGTGCTATTTTTTAGCCTTCCGATTCAAAGATGCTGATATGCTGCATCGTGTCGGCTGTCCTATTGCAGACGTCGGCTGTCCTACTCCAGATTTTTCGAGGAGCGCACAGACGCTGCTCAGCTGACCAATCGTATTCACAGTACTTCATTAAAATCGCAACTTTTACATACCCGATCTTCCATTCAGGTCCAGCATTGGTTCGAAAAATTCGAGCCAATGATGTTTTAGATTCCAGACAAAAATTGGGTTATCGTCCGATTCAATCTTTGATAGTTACGGGCGTCAGATCCGGATATTTCCTGTACTCGCATCGTTAATGTTCCCTACTTCCAAGTACCCAGGTTCATGGAATCAGCGGTGATGCCGAATGCCGCGGACCCGCGTATGACGGTATGCGTGTTTGACCGAGCGCCCGTTCCAAATACGTTCCGCGCCTGCTAGCGATACATTCATTATTCACCAGGAGCGCGTCCTGCACTGCACGCAGACCTGCTTTGACTGCTGCCCCAGCTTCTATACTTTTCAATATGTTTCACTTTTCACTATTTTTCATTGTTTATGTGTAAACATAAAGTCGGTTTGTGGGCGTGTCGGGGATTGTGCAGGTTGCCCGTGAGACTCAAAGCTCCCATCCCAGCCTTGACGGTACGTTCGTTCCTGGCTCTCTGTTTTCCCGTTTCCCCGATGCTGTTTGTAATTGTGCAGCTGCTTCACAAGTGGTCCCCGACCGTATTTGTGAATAGTGTTCTTTTGGAAGTTTTCGGTTCTGCACATTTTCTGCGGCAATTTCCGCGACTGGCTCGATTTTGCATCGGTGTCGCGGAAACGTTCATATTGGCATGCAAGGTGTCCAAGGTGTATGTTGAATACATCTTAGATTGAGTTCAAATCCCGACACGCGGCCAACTTGATGTTTTGAGTTATTTCATTATCGTTTGTTGCATGTATGCGTGTGCTGAACCAAAAAATGTCTATTGGTATATAGCACCTATTGGTTCTAATGCAATTTCTATGTAGCATCATTTCATTAGCTCACGCTTTGGAGCGTTCAATCGAGCTTCCGCTATACCCCCCATGGTGCCGGGGTATATCGGAAGCGCGCAAGAATGTGAGCATTCACATTGCGTCCCCGCTTTAACTAACTCAGCCCCATAATAAAGATACAAGCGACAATCCCTCCGGAGTCTCTTTGACTTGAAACGTTTGAACTTTGCGCAAAGCGCTACGCATGCCGGCATCAGATTGTTGAGAGCGACTGACTTGATCTCAAGATTGTTGGTACCCCCGTGATACCAATAGTCTTATTGGGGAAAACATATGTGTTGGATATATTTATAAGGCAATATATCTGTAACGAGCTTGACAATCAGAATAGCTTACACTTGAGAGATAGATAAAAATCGGAGAAGTCTCAGGATTAATCTTGAGAGTTCTACCTAGGATTGCTGTGCTCGAGTACAGAGTACAGGCTACAGTCTAAGGACATAAATGACTCTAAACCTAACGGAGGGGGCAGTCATACAGTCAGACCGTCATTTCCAGCACACCACCTTGTAGCTGTACGAAGTGAATCTACGGGTGGCAATCCTAGAACCCAAACAACAAACAACAAACACCAATAAACTGTCTCGGTGGAAACACAGCTGGGAGACCTGTCCACCCTAGCAGGGCTATCCCACATCAGCTGCTCTAGTTTCTAGCTAAGGGCTACCGTGCCCATGTGCAAGCTAGGGGTTACTAAGCCGGATGTTGTTGTCTAATCTAGCCACTAGGAGGCACATCCCAGCGGAGCATCTCACGATCGTGCCGAAGGTACTGTGTCGATGTGGTCTCGATGATCTCGATCTCGATGTTGGCGGTGTCACGGGGAAGGCTACCCAAGAAGTTCTCGACTGTGCAATTCTGATACATGTGTTGAAGCACCTCTGTGCCCGGAGGCACAGCGTGAGCCGATATGCCTATGCGTCTATATGTGTGTCATCGGGGGTAATCTGGGATTGGCACGATGACAGTGAAATTGGGCTTGAAATCACGATGAGAATGAATACCAGATGTCCGGGGTATGACAGTATGACAGTATGACTATGACACTATGACAGTATGACACTATAGTAGTATGACAGTACTGTGGGGGGTGTCATCGTGGCACTCAGTCAGACCCTCGAAGAATGGTCAGATTCGCATCGGGGTTGAAAAGACAATGAAATCGAATATCAGATGTCGGGGCTATGACAGTATGACAGTATGACAGTATGACAGTACAGTAGTATGACAGTACTGTGGGGCAGTCATCGTGTCAGTCTGTCGACATAGCATCTGAATCGAGAATGACGAATCGGAATTAGAAATGAGATCGGATCGGGAATTGAACGTTGAGCCGAAGTGTGACATCGGCTCTCGAGTGGTTGACCCTGCAACCTGAGTGACGAGTGAATAAGTGGAGCACTTGAGAAGTGTTTAGCCTTCAGAACTCGGAACCGAATTATCGTTTGTACCTCAATCTGGCCCTGATCCAGTATATTATAAAATCCGAATTGTGTACCTTTGCACGTTCAATCAAAAACATATTTCCGAGCATCTGTCGTAGTGCCCCTGGCACATTTGGTATCTTGCGTTACTTTGAACGCCTCCGTTGCGTTCAACCACGGACCTGTTAAAACTTACGGAATACTGCAGGGGAGAGGCTGTACTTTTGGCTACCTTTGCGCAATTTCTACGTCAGAAAAACTATTTTTTTTTTTGTAGAAGGACTCCTGTAAATACCTCCAAAAGTCACTAAAAAGCAGTATCCGGCTCCCTTAACACTGGGGGCTCAAAACGGCTTTTCGACCCAAGCATGCCTGGCAAGATCTTAAAACCAAACTTCGTCTGAGGCCAGTTCCGACCGATTTCGAGCAGTAAGGTTGGATACTAGGGTCTATCATGGCCTCGTTCCACGCATGCAACTAGTTACAGACCCCTAAAAGCAGCAAAAACAGCCAAAAACAGCAGTTTTAGCCAGTTTTCAGCCTACCCCAAAACCTTCCACAGTAGCCCCCACCACCAAAAACTCCTTCCTTAGACCCCATAGGACAGCCTAGAAACCCCTGATACCGCCCTCACGGCCATCAGCAGCGGGGAAAGCTCCACCAAAAGGCGCTTTCAGCAGTTCTGGGGCGTTTCTGGCAGCCCTTCAGCACCTCCTGGTATCTTCCAGCAGCGCACTGACTGGGGCTTTTCTTGGGACCTACGGAGTACAGATACCGTCTGGGACCTTACTGGACCCCCATATTGGACCTGACACCTCCTTTTTCACTGCTGCTTGACTCTTGCCCGCGCGCCTAGGCACTCAAAAATCGTGTCGCGGAGCCCTGGCCAAATTTTGAGTTCGCTGGTGTATGGCAGTACCCCCTTCGCCGGAAGAATACAGAAGAGCGTGGTGGAAGCAAGGACCTATCAAGTGGGTATTCCCTCCAGACCCTACCTACCCACCAGCAGGCGCTTTCTGGCAGAGCGGCCCTCCTTCCCCTTCTTCCTCTGACGACGAAGAGGAGAACAGCGACTGAACGCCTGAACAGAGTCACGCTGGCGATCCCACCAGCACACTACGACTACGTGTGGCACCACCAGGGGAACTATTTCTTCCTCTACCCTGCTGACCAAGATTTAACAATCCACCCCGCGCCCCCTGGTGCGTTTCCGATAGCTGTAATCGACGGCGTTCCCCCATCTCCACCCGGAAGCCCCGCTCCTTCTCCTCCTCCTTCGCCCCCAGAGAGTGACATCGACGAGGACGAGTCTGACTAAATAAAAAGGCGCGAGCACTCACTACTTTTGCTCACTTGTGGCTATTGCCACACCCAGTCTGTGAACTCAACCAGCTCAGCAGTCAGAATGTCACAGCAGACATCAGAATCCTTTCCCAGCATGGGTGTCAGCGCAGAGCCGTTACACCACCCACTGTTCTCCCCCATCACCTTCCCATCTCCCACCGCATACGCTTCCGCTCACCCCCTTCCACATCCTGGCACCACCATGCCCTACACTGCGGTGCCCCGCCCATATACGATGCCGGATGGCACCCCCGCACAGGCTGTATGGAACGGCGTCAATTGGGTACTGCCCCAATCAGCGCCCCTCGCTGGGGGAGTGTCACCAGTGCCGTTCACACTGGGAACCCACCACCCCATGGGCTCATATCCCACACCATTCCAACAATAGCTGCAGCAACAGCAGCAGTGGCTCGCGTACCAGCAGCAACAACAGCAGTGGCTTCAGCAGCAGCCACTGGAACCGATGCAACAGCAGTTACAGCAGCAGCAGTTCCAGCAACAGCAGTTACAGCAGCAACAACAGCAGCAGCAGCAGCAACAGCAGCCGCAGCCGCAACAACAGCCACAGCAGCCCCATCAGCTGGTACCAGCTACCTCCGCGCTTCATGACTCTGGTGCGGATCTCTCATCGCTGCAGCACTTCATCAGTATCGGCGCCGCAGCACTGCCAGACCCTCTGCAGGTACCCCTTGACAGCGGAGCTCAGCAGAGCGTCTCGGGCGGAGCCCAGCTCTTGGTACGCCACCTCCCCGCGGTGGCAGCAGCCTCAGAGACCCGCCGGCGTCGACGTTCCCGAAGAGTATCCTCGGGCCCCGCGACGCACGGCAGGCACATTCCAGGTCTGAGCCATGCACCTGATCACTCCGACCCGAGTCCGGTACGGACGTCAGCCGCACCAGCACGGGGACCAGAGGCAGCCGAAGCACGCAGGCACGGGCTGAGCGCAGGCGGAGGGCCGCCCACAGGTCCGGTTCTGACTCGGACGCGAGCAGCCGGAGCGAGCACATTCGCAGGGAAGTCCTGGCGGCAGTACAGGCCCTGGACATCTCCGCGGTGCTCTCGAGAGGACTCGCCCTGCCTGGCGCGACGACTTCTGCAGGAGCCTCCCCTCCAGACGACCCTCAGAGCAGCGCACAGGGGGGCCTGACGGCGGACCATCTACTCGAGGCGGACGCCGCTGACAGCGTAACCCCCCCAGTGTCTCAGATTGTCGCTGAAACCGCTCCCGCCGAACCTCCCACTCAGGGTCGGCCAAATCCCCTCAACATGATGGTGGCTCGCCGGCGGCAGTCGATGGAGACGGTAGTGCACGGCGGTGGCAACCCTGACTCGGAGCTCAGAGACCCCATTCAAGCGACTCGCCTCTAGGCCCCCCCAGTGATCCACCTCAAGACCCCCTTGACGACCCCGCGCAAGGACCAGAGCCCTCCTACCCTCAGTACCCAGAGGTTCGGGCTCTCTTCGTCACCCATGACGGTGGGTCATTGTGGGTACACCAGTCAGCGGGGGTGCGAGGCGCGGCAACCGTCTCCCTGCCATGGGATGAACGCCGCCGGGCTGGGGTGCAGGGCGACGCCATCTTGTTCAGGATCATGCACCTGCTGGGAGCGCCGCTGACCGCATATGCGCGCATGGGAGGCCGCCTACACCATGCACCCCTACCACTTACCAACCCTCGTGTGGAGACCTGGGTCCTCATGGTCGACCGCGAGGTCATGGATATGGCAATGGGGGACCCAGCCGCAGCCAATGTGCGGTCTACGAGCATGGGGCAGCCAGTGTGGGAGTGGATCCCTGCCACTGCGCGGGAGTCGGAGATGCAGAACTTCGACCAGGACGGGCTCGCCGCGTGGTCGGAAGTCAGCAACTCCGATTGGTACCGAAGCATGAGCGTGGTGGCCGCACAACCATCCACTCCCCTGCCCTTCCATACACCTCTTCCACTCCCCGCTCCACCATCAGCCCCTGCATTACCGCCCACTTCGACTGCAGTCCCCACAAATCCCGCGCCTGCGCTCCCGCCCGCGCATGCCCCGGGACCACCACCTCCAGCCCGTTTCCCCCACTCCGCCGCCGCAAACCCCGTTCACTCTGCCGCTGCCGCAAACCCCGTTCACTCTGCCGCTGCTGCGAACCCCGTACTCTCTCCCAGCGCCACCCCCTTTGTACCAGGCATCGTCCGACTGCCGCAGGGCACTAATCTGCGAGCATCCTCAGACGAGGTCCGCCTGGAGCACAAGACCAAGGAGATGGTGCTGAAGCTGATCAAGAGTGTGACCAGATTCCCTCGCTCCGCGTCCGACACTAAGTCGGCCGACAAGGATGGCCTCCTGACGCAGTTGGAGCACTACTCCAACATGGTGCGGAAGATATTCCAAGAGGCCATCGTGATCGAGGCGCTGACCACTCCCAGCTGTACGCCATCTATATCGGCGTACCAGGCGAGCGTGTCGAGCCTCCTTTGGAGCTTTAAGGAGCACACTCTTCAGGACCAGCAGAAGAAATTCTTGGAGCGTGCGGCGGGGACCTTCGGGTCTGACCAGGCTTGGCACCGGCGCTACGTAGAGCTGGACGTGTTCTTCAGCGATCTGGCGGTGTGTTCTCTAACACAGGCCTACCTGGAGAATGCACACGGAGAGGCCATTGCACTGAGGCAGGCGACGAACGAGACCGCGGCGGAGTATTTTTCGCGGTTGGAGACCCGCATGGCCTCCGTCAACTTCCTGGCTGGCAGAGTCCCCAATTGCGTGGAGATGTCCAACCTGTCCATGCTCTCCACGTACCGCCGAGGGTTGAGGTATGCACCCAAGGTGATGCGGCGCCTGAGAGCCATCCACCTGGATGTCTCCAAGCCAGAGGAGTGGGAGAGGAAGGCCGTCAATGACGATATCCCAGGCACCCACAACGCCCTGTTGAAGATACGGGAGGTTGCTGAGGAGGTGGAGAATGACATTGACACGGAGGCGGCGCAGAGGCGCACTCAAGATCGTCCTCCCCGCAATGTCTCCTTCGCCAACCCCTCACCTCCACACTGAGAAGGAATCGTGTTAAAATGTGGTAAACTGGTGTTAAAATGTGGTAAACTGGTGGTAAACGGCGGTAAGCCCCCATGTGGGGTGGTAATCAGGTGGTAAACGTTAAAATATTTCATAAAAAAAAATAACTGACGGTAAATCATTGGTAATTTGCGGTAATATAGGTTGAAGCATGGTAAAAGCCTGGTAATTTCAGAACGGAGCGTGGTAAACGAGGATCTGGAATGGTAAATGGTCATGGCCTAATGGTAAATGGTTATAAAACTTCGCAATGTAGTATAAATATAGAGACGGAGCTGGTAAATCGTGGTAAACGAGAGATCGAGATGTGCAATTCTCTGGTCTGTGTCACCAAGACCAACGCAAGGTAGAATTTGAAAGGAGTGGAGCGCCGTGCCCGTCCAGTCCCCGGGCGGGGGCGAGCTTGCTATTCATTCTGCCGCAAACTACTTTTTATGGACTCAACAGGCAAGGAGCCTACCGTCTCGAAGGCCAAAGAGTCGGCAAATTCGAGCACGCAGCGAGCAGAGGGTGCAGCTCACGTTCCTCTCAGCTCGATACTTAGTCTTCCCGTGTTCCTCGTGGCATTTTTTTGGGACCTAGGGGGATATATTAGTTTCCGAATCCCTGTAAACACGTCTGATACCTAAGTCTTCGAACAATGGTCATAATGGGAGCTGATCTTGAAGTCAACGGTTCTGAGGAGGTAGCGCCTTCAATCCTCTTTTACCCACTTGGACGTTCATCGCCTCGAAATAAATTTACGGTAGTAGACTTTTTGGTTTCTTCGGCCATGCAATGCGGCTGTGTAAGGAACTGTTTGTAGTTAGTTTTGCGAGTTCGATTTGCACGAGAGGAACCCTAGGATCTTCCTGATGTTTCAGCGTGCTATGCAATCGGACACGTCAACTGTCAACCTCCTGGAAAATCGATATATGCGGGGGTCTTATTTCTTTGTAGGCGGGAAACGGAGTCGTTACGGATGTTGTAAACGGCGCTCCGACTTCAGAAAAGGGAGCGAGCAGAAGCAAGAAGCGACGCGAGAAAAAGAAGGCCGCTAAGGTAGTCCATGCGACGGTTTTCTAGATTCGGCGTTCAGCCCTGCTGTACGCTGCAGTTTTTTTCCACCACGGGAATGAGAGCGAAGCGAGCTTGTTGCGTAGAGGCTTTCAGAAAGTGATAAAGAGGCGCTTGTGTTTTGCTTCGATCTTGCTGTCCCTGTTTTGATCTTTCTATCTTGTTTTAAACCAACCCTTCATGTCTCCCATGCTGCTCTTTTTCAGGTGCAGGCGAAGAGCGCCGAGCCCGAAAAGCTAGCGGAACCTGCTCCTGCAGAAGTTGTGAAGACGGATGCTGAAGCAAAGGTGCCTTCCAACTCAGTAGCTCGGATGTATGTGCGCATTTTTCTGAGTTCCCCTTTTTTAAATTCGAATGCTTCAGAGCGGTTTCAAAAGGCTGGTATTTCGGGATAACTCGGGTCACATCGAGTCGCTGCAATTAACTCATCCCTTAGCGCCATCCTGTGTTCTGGCTCCTCCAAGACGTACCTTGTCGACACCGCGACCCCTGACGGGTCTCCTTTCACAAACTACTTGCGAGTTGTGTGAACCTACTCATCTTCCGCATGTCGTTTCTCGTTTGGAAATGTGCGTATCCGGCAGTTATCACCGTCGTCACACTTGCTACTGCAACTGTATAGGTCTGCATTCTGCACACCAACCTGGGGACGAACTCAGCTCCCCATCCTTTCCTAGTCTGTCCCCCCTCTCCCTCTCCGCAAGGGGCCGTCTTGAAGCGCTTTCGGAGAATATTCTGCGCTTCAAGACTGTGGCTTCCTCCGAGGCTTCCTCGAGAGGGTCGTGCCAGAAACCCGTTTCTTTTATCTTTCTCGTTCAAGCGGCAACCTACATATATCAGCCCACACGGACCGAACTCGAGCCACCGATTCCGCATTGTGCGCTTCTTGCCGGCAGGCCGATGAACTCGAACTGGCCTCAGACTACCGCTCTCTCTGCGAGGCCAAATTGAAGGAGTTCGATCCGGACATCGAGCTACCCTTGCGCGAGGTGCGCTCCATCTCCTTACCTCTCGAGCTCGTGCGCAATACACATTACCAGTTTGTACTCTTCTGCTTCTTTCTAACGCGGCTGTACGCCCGCGCACACAGAAAGCTGGGGCGCTGGGGTCCGGATCGCCTGGACTGCGCACCTTTCAAACGCGCAACAACCCGACCTACGTCGTGTCCACCATTGCGCGTCATCGAAATGAGCTCATCGACACGCAACATAGCTACTATCAATCAAGGGTGTCTATCCCACTTCGCGCCGAATCAGGCGCGGGGTGGGTGGATACTAACCCTTGTTAGCGCTTGTGCGTGCTTCTTTTGCGGTCGCGAATTAGCGGCCAAGGGGGTTGGCGACGGCGGTGAGACACACACGTGGGTTAGGTGGGGCGGCGGTGCCATGAAACGGGAGGCGCGTTGTGTGTTGGCTATGGCGGCCGCGGTGCTGGTCTGTGCTGGGAAGTGGTTGTGTGTGATTATTCAAGCGCGACTCGGCTTATGGTTTACTCAGCTAATGGTTAAGGTAGGGTGTGTTGCGGGATGGATGCCATGGGTTGCATGTGTGACAGGCGGGGAATTTGGAAGACGGCCTGGCAGAAAGCTGCAGGATCTCCGATGCAGAAAACGTATGAAATTAGCTTTTGCAAATATAGCACGCCGTATTGATAGACATAGTTGGACCCTCCTAGCTAGTATGCCGCCTGCAAGATCCTAGCATAGCATATCTGGTAACAGTTATGTAACATACCATGCCTGCTTGCCACGTGCACTAATCTTGCACACGTGTCCGTATCACAGTGCATCCTGCCTGCCACGTGTCCAACCGTGGTCATACCGTGGTAAATTTACCGGTCATATGTGGTAATTTTACCATTGGGGGTCAATTTACCGGTCATATGTGGTAATTTTACCATTGGGGGTCAATTTACCGGTCATATGTGGTAATTTTACCATTGGGGGTCAATTTACCGGTCGTAGGGGGGTACCATGGTAAATTATATACAGCAATGGTAAACAATAATATATAATTACCGCGCTATAAGTAAATGTGGTAAAATCGTGTTAGAAAAGTGCCACGTTACCAATAGGAAATTACCCACGGGATTTATATCGCCACTATTAGTGTAATGGTGGTAAAACACCGATTTACCACAATTTACCACCAGTTTACCACATTTTACCACCATTTTACCACGTTTATTTCTCAGTGTGCTCGCACCCCCTTCTTCAGGCGTCCCCCTTCCTCGAACCGTCCAGCACTCGCCATGCTGGAGAATGGGCCCACCACCACCGCTGCCGCGGCAGTTACTCCATTGCCACCACCACCTGGTCTCCCCCGCCCTGACGCTCCGAAGGTCCGCCGGTGTTTCGCCTGCGGCTCCGCGGAGCACATCGTCCGTAACTGCACGGATGAGACCAAGCTCAAGGAGTGGAGGGCCAATGCACCTGCTCGATTGGCAAATTCTCCTGGGTTCGTGGCCGCCGTCGTCTGGGCCATCGAGCAGCAGGAGGACATCTCCTCGGTGGATGGCGTCCCAGAGGAGTTCTCCGAGGAGGTCCTGGCACTTGCTACCTGTGAGGACGAGCAGAGCTACCAGACCCTGGCGGCCCTCGCTGGTATCGAGCTTGTGGAGGGTGACGGTCTTCCCCCGGTTGAGGACGATGAATGACTGGCCGGCGACCAGTCCCCGACCCTGCCCTTCGGGGAAGTGAGGTCACACCCTGATGATCAGACCCTCTCCGCCCTGGAGAAGCGGTCAGAGCCAGTGGAACCCCGACGCGCACGAGGACGCAGAGACCCTTGGGGCCATCGACCTCATCCCCAGAACGTGGCCTTCACCTCTGGAACCCGCTTGCGACGCACCTACCGCTCAGCTGGTGCCTCATCGCTGCCGAGGGATGACCTGACCAGCCACCCCCTTACAGAGAGCGCCTCTTTCGACGAGCCATCACTACCTCTTGATGACGGCCCTGCTTACACACAGGCAAGGATCGAGGGTCGGAGGGGGCGGCGAGTTCCCCGGCACAGACCCCCCATTATGGGCAGCAACCGTGGAGAGCCCCGCGATCTTCGCCCCCAACCACGTGTTGTCCTACCATTACCCAACTATCAGTCCAACCTTGCAGATCCGCGGAAGAGGCTGACTGCGTGGCACTGGAAGAGAGATCTGTATTCTCTCCCCCTCGAAGTCGCCATGCAAAAGGTTCGCAGAGCTCTGCGCAAATCCCCGGAGGCTGCCAAGGACCTGGTGGATAAGATGTGGGAGCGCACTCGTAGCCGCATACGCTCTGGGAGTCGATCGCCGAAGGAGCACGTGAACCGCGCCAACCAGCTGGCGGAGAGGGTACGCATTGCCCGTGAACCTCAAGATCGCAGAGAGGGCCATCAGCGCATCGCACTGTGGCACCTCCTCTCACACGACGGTCACCAGCAGGTCCTCGAGTCCCCTAGCGCCAGCCCCTCCGACCTCTACGCAGCTTGGAGAGAGCTGTCGCCCGCCGAGCAGCTGGAGGCGATCGCCACTTCGAGTCCAGATTCCTTCCCCGGTAGCAGGCTGTGGGAAAAGGAGGGTGCACGAAGAGCAGCAGCGAGATCCTCGACCTCTCTCTGCACCCTGGACACCGAAGTGGGCACGATACCCGGGACAGCGGGAGACGTGGGCTTACCCGGCGCCTGGTGCAGTCTACACGCAGTGCACCAGTACAAGATGAGGAAGCTGGGTCCCAGCCCCTTGGGAGCATCACCTCCATCATCCTCACTGGTCGAGCCCACGACAGAGACGACATCCTCGCACCATGACAACGCGCCGGCTACCCCGGGAGGAAACCTTGAAGGTTCATCTGACTGCGTAGTGACAGAGGAAACCTCTACATCCAGCTCGCTCTGCTTCACCCAATGGCTACTATCCTTAATCCAGATCCTCCCACAAGGATCTAGCGCAAATGGGCATGGCGACGTTGTATGTCGTATTTCTTGGCCCGGCATATGCTTTGGGGCAATATTTATGAACCTTTTGAATTATCTATAACATTGGTTTGCTTGAAATGTCGATGGTTTGACCTTTAATCTTAGCGTGGTTTGGGTGGGTGCTTTCACAGAATTTTAATTAAAATGCTAGATCCTACCACAAGGATCTAGGGTACCGACAACTCTAGGCCTTGTTACACGAGCTCGGGTTGGTGCGTATGTTGTTAACCCTCGAGGGTATCACCAAAACTAATTTTGTAAGCCCTTTAATATCATACTAGCCGTATTAATCGCCGCATATGCGCATGACATGGTGTAGTACCGTCGAAATTCAATATTTCCATCATAATCAGGGTCTGAAAATCGTATTCTAGAACCTCTAGCGGTAGTTCTAAACGTTCAAAAAATCCCAAAAAAAAATCCCAAGGAGACTTTGAAGTCATATTAAAGTACTGAAGTACTCACCAAGGCAAAGATCTAGCCTCAAAGCTTAAAATGGACCAAGACTTACGCCCAAAATGCGAAATTGTCCCCATACTTAAGGAGTGTGTATATCTTACCCATGTGACCGCGTTCGTGTGATGTGTCCAATATACATGACCCAAGTCGTATTTTGACCCAAACATGATTAATATACCTGCATACCTTGAGATATATCATGTATATAGTGGCAAAGGATCGATACACGATTGGCAAAAAAATGTGGAAGATACACCCCGTTTTTGAAGCTTTAAAAAACGCAGCAGTTCAAAATTTGGTTGGGGCATGCTATAAATGTATTAGCTAGGAGCATATATGATGGACTCTCGTCGAACCACGCACCATACTACTTAGTATAGGTCCCATGTGGAAAGTATTCCTTGGCGTTGACTTGTAGAAAGCTCGTGGGGTGCCTAAATAAATTATTGGAAAAGTGATCCTTGTGGGAGGATCTACAGCGTTCTAGGTCCTCCCACAAGGATCTCGGGATAGTAGCCACCAACAGATGACCACCGTCAGAACGCACGAAGCAGATGAAGCGCCGCCCCGCCTCGACAGCCACCCCATCGCTGAAGACCCCGAGGTTATGGGAGAGGAGCCCTCAGTTGATTCGCTCTGCTACACCCAACAGATGGCAGCAGCTGGGACCCCTGAGGCGAGAACTGATCATCAGAGCTCCCACCAACTCGCCCACAACTTCCCCACTAGCAGCCCTCAGCATGACGAGGGCCCCCTCACCCATAGCAGTCTCACCAACAGTGTTGCTACCCATGTGAGCCCCACAGCAAGCGGCACTACCCACGTGAGCCCCACAGTAAGCGGCACTACCCATGTTAGCCCTACCACCAGTGGCACTACACATGTGAGCCCTACTACCAGTGACACCACCCATGTGAGCCCTACCACCAGCGACACCACTCATGTCAGCCCCACCTCGAGCGAAAGCACCTCAGCGGGTACCCTGTTGACGGCGAGTGTGGACAACCTCGTCAGCCACCCGACTGAAGATGTTGACTTGCTGGATGAGGAGTTCTACGCCGCGTGTAGGCAGACGTTGGAGGAATGCCGCGAGGCCTCGGACAACCTCCTCCCCAACCTTAAGTGCAAAAGCATACGCACGGATGGGGGAGTTCAGTGGAAGACCGACATTGAGGGTACCCTCGCAGCGGCACATGACGAAGAAGGACCGCTGCTGCTGGTGTTCTATGCAACCCTCAGAGGGCACACGGTCAAGGTGCTGATCGACTCGGGGGCCTCTGACAACTTCATCTCGGAGCAGAGCGCCAAGCGATGTGGCCTCACGACACGAGCTGGCTCCGAGATGCGAGTCACCTTGGCGGATGGATCTGTGAAGATCACTGGCGCCACTGCGTACGCCAAGTTTAACACGCACACCACCACGGGCACCTATACAGAGAACGCCCTTGCCCTTCGAATCCTACCACTGGGCATACAGGTGGATGTTATTCTTGGCGGAAGGTGGTTGCGCAGTCACTCTCCTGTTACTCTGGGCTATGAAGGGAATGGTTCCGTCTCCTTCCTCAGGAAGTCCCGCAGTGGTAAGATTGGAGATCGCGTCACCATCACAGGCTGTTCTCCTGGGAAAGCATCTGGAGACAAGTCTCCGAAGGGCACGGCCTGTGCGGGATTGGTGGATGAGGTGTTCCTGACCCCCGCCCAGTTGAAGAAGTACCTGGTGTACGCGGAGACGCAGAAGCTGCGCGGCAATGACGACCCGGGGATACAACCCGCCTGGCTCATGATGGCCGAGAAGTCCCCCGATGATACTACTTCTGCCTTTGCAGCCACGGCTATCGACTCTGAGAACGCCGAACCCGCTGCGGATACTGAAGACGCAGAAGTGGGCCCTGAGTGGACCCTCAAGTTTCAGGACTTCTGGGGCGAGGAGTACAAGAAGGAGATGACGACTGCTCTACCGAACATTGATGGACTCAGACATGACCCCCAAGATGAGGCCAACATCAACCTGGACCCTGAGCTGAGCAAGAAAGGGCCGCCCTGCCAGCGCATCTACAAGAAGTCTGCAGAGGAACTCCGCCAACTTCGAGAACGCGTCGAGACACTGATGTCCAAGGGCTACATCCGACCCTCGTCCAGCCCTTATGCAGCTCCCTGCCTGATGGTCCCCAAACCAGGGAACCCCAAGGAGCTGCGACTGGTGATCGACTACCGGCTTCTCAACCGCCAGACAGTTAAGGACAAGTACCCTCTCCCAGACATCCAGATGATGTTCGACGAGATGCAGGGTGCGAAGTTCTTCTCTTCATTCGACGCGGTGGATGGCTTCTGGCAAGTTCCGATGGCTCCAGGGGATGTCGAGAAGACCGCCTTCACCACCCAGATGGGGTCATATGAGTGGTTGGTCATGCCGCAGGGGCTGCAGAATTCGCCGTCTCAGTACCAGCGACGGATGCAGCGGGCTTTGGGCCATCTCCCATTTGTCCGAATCTTCATCGATGACGTGGTCGTCTTCAGCAACACCGCTGCAGAGCACTATGGCTACTGCCCGACAGTCCTTGTGAAAGGACTGGAATCTCGTTCAGTCCTATCACAAGGACCGGACGCGCGGGAATTTTTTTAACCATCCTCTTGATGCTTCTAGTGCCTATCCTCCGGATTGTAGTCTCATTGGGACCTAAACTGAGTACCCCTTTGCCCGCTTGCCTAAACAATGTCGCAATTTCATGCTACGTTATCAACATTAAGCATGGGTAGCGTTAAAAATCACTAAATTCCAACCACACCACAGTGGTATTTTCGGATTTTGTATACCCAGGCAACTTCAACCGATATTTTGAGGGCGAAGATGACCTCCGATCATTTTTTGACAAGACACTGCAGAAAGAGCAGCTCGCGAACTTGACAACATGGGTCTCCGAATTTTCACAGGACCTTCGTGGAGGTAGCTAGCGTGAGAAACATTTCGGTCCTTGTGGTAGGACTGGCCTTTTTATTTAATTTGAATTAATTTTACCCCCACCTCTTCAGCCCTCACAAGTGCATACCCATATCAAGTATATCACCCGGCACATGTTTTTAATAAATATTTGAGCACCCAAGGATGATCTTTAAGCACTCAAACATCAACTACATCGAAAAATCGTGGCGGCTAGCCCCCTTTTACTTCGGTCCTTGTGGTAGGACTGGAGCGTCGGGCAGTAGCCAACTACGAACACGTCAAACAGTTGCTCCTGACGTGCAGGGAGAAGGGCGTCTTCCTCAAGAGATCCAAGTGCCAACTGTTGAAGAAATCCTTGCGGTTCCTTGGTCACTGCATCTCCGCGGATGGCTGCAGACCCCAACACAAAAAGGTGGCTACAGTGAGGGACTGGCCCGAGCTGGAGACGGTTACCCACGTCAGGCAGTTCTTGGGCCTGGCGGCGGGGTATTACCGCAGATTCATTCACTGTTTCTCCGAGATCGCCCAGCCCCTCACCCGGTTAACCAAGTCGGACGTGCCCTGGGAGTGGGGCCCCATGCAGCAGTGGGCCTTCGAGGAGCTGAAGAAGGCCCTCACATCGGCACCAGTGCTCGCCTTGCCCAACATTAAGGGTGCCGCAGACGGCACAGCACCTTTCGTGGTGCAGACAGATGCCAATGGCATCGCCCTTGGGGGAGTACTGATGCAAGACAATGGAGATGGTCTTGGGCTGCGCGTGATAGCATACGAGAGCCGCCAATTCTCAGCCGCCGAACAGAATTACCACACCGGCGAGCGTGAACTAGGTGCCCTGCATCATTGTACCACCGTCACCTGGCGGCATTACCTCATCTTCACCAACTTCCGCATCCAGGGTGATCACCGCCCCCTTGAGTGGCTGATGGAACCTGGCAGAGAGCTCAGCCGCAGACAGGCACGCTGGTACATGGATCTGGTGGAGGTGGGAGTCCCGCGAATGGAGTACATCAAGGTGGCACTACTGCTGGTGCCAGACGCCCTGTCCAGAAGACCCGACTTCAAAGACAAGGACGTTCGCGAAGGGTTGAAGGAAGCAGGAGTGATCGACCCCACCTCAGACCTGCCGAAAGACCCTCTGGCAACGCTGGAGTCTGAATGCTTCTCCAGCTCACCACCCGCGGCTCATCCCCACTGGGCCCAGACGGTTGACTGTTGGCTCTCAGCAGTGGAAACCCTCTCCGTGGCAGAACAGGCCATGGACATGGGGGAGACCATCGCTCTCGTTAATCCGAAGCTCTATAAGGGAATGAAGGAGGATCACCTCGACTTCGACATGCCTGACTGGCCTGAAGCTGATAGCGCGAAGCCGACAGAAGCTCCACACGAACCCCCTGACCGAGCTCCACCTCAGATAAGGATAACGAGGAGTATGTCACGCGCTGGGAAAGCCTCTACGACCCCAGCGCCCCCACAGTTGGTGTCACCGAAGACGCGAACGCCTACATCACGAGCTGACGCATCGGCGGCGCCCACTGAGAAGGTGCCAGCGAGCTCACCACCCCCGCAGAAGGCGCCCCAGCAGTCAGCTCCATCCCCGGTCCTTTACCCACAGAAACGACAGGCTTCCCTCCCAGAGGACTCGCAGAATTGGCGTGTCCGAGCAGAGTACTCCTCGAAGTACGCCGAGAAGTTTGGACCCTTCGATGTGGACGCCTGTTGTGACTTTGGCGGCCGCAACAGACAGGCGGATAGATTCTGGACAGACTGCCTTTCAGAGAAATGGAGGGGCCTTCGGATTTGGTGTAACCCTCCATATAACTCCAAACACATTACTGTGGAGGCGATTCTGAACAAGTACATCACAGAATGGAAGGCGGACCCAGAAAACACCTCAGCAGTCTTCGTCCTGCCAGATCACCAGTCCAAACTTCCCGCGTGGCGCAAACTATTCAGGAAGGCCAATATGCAGATCGTGGAGGTCGTCCCTACTCACGATGATAAGGGCGAACCTAATCAGTTCTTCGAGAACCCAGATGGGAAGGCCTTCGGCCTGTTCTGATAGTGCACGCTCCCCCCGCCAAACCACAGCCAGCACGCGTGAGACATCCGCGAACAGCTCCCGCTGTGATAAGGACGGGTGAGGCAGCAGCCTTCAGGGACACAATCTCCCAGCAGTCGGACTCGAAGTTCAACGATGGAATCGCCGGAATGAGACTGGAACCGGCGAATGAGACTCAAATGAGACAGGGTATTTTTTTGCGGAATTTTGGTTCCAGGGGCCATATAGATGTGGTATCCATGATAAAAAACGAACTTTGTTAAGAAATTTTGATTTTACAGCCGAAAAACAGCCAAAAACACTCCACGAAGGCTGAAAAGTTGGGATATCTGAATTTTGTTTAAAAGACAAGATTATTGCGATACTCGCATATTTTGAAGTTGAAAATATGATATAATAACAAGGTAAGTTGAAAATTTATGAAAAGACCACGCATACTCCTTGTTTAGAATGTTTATTGGGGTATTTTTGTGTCACGTGAAGCCGCGACACACTGAAAATAAGTGAAAATTGACTATAACACGGGATAACGGTGTTGTAGGCTCAAACTTATCTTAATAAAGAATGTTCAAAACAGAAGACATAAAAAAACTTCATAGGGCAATGCTCCACAGCTGCGGGATGGCTCATTTTTAGCCAGTTCAGCTGAAATGGCTTAGGGTTTGAAGCGGGAGTGCAAGTCATGCCTTGAACTGTGATGAATGATGAAAATGCAAAGTATCCCTACTGTTCACAAGTTTCAAATATGGTCAAGAACCAAAAAAACACCACCAACAATACGTGGGATTGAAGCATATTCGCAATTACTATTTACACGCACGAGCATTACTCAGGGTTTGAGTGCAGGCTAGCCTAAGAGATGGGCGCTGGTACTTCCCCCATAAGAGCGCTGTACATCCGCACCACCGCCTGTGCATACAGTGCGTCGGCGGTGCTGCCCGACTCCCCCTGGAAGGAAGCAAGGGCTTTAAGCTCCTCCAACCTGATGCTTGCGTCGAGGGCGGCGATTGTGCTCTGCTCCTTCAAAGCAATGACGAGCTTCTTTGCCTCTACCCCGGCCGCTCTTTGCCTGTCAACACGCTATTCGATGAAAACGACATTATGGAATGTCATTTTTCAATTTAATTATAGATAGCTAAATAATTCCAAGGCGTACGAAAATAACGTATTTTCCGACGAGACGCGAGACGCACGTATAAACGCGGGTGCCGGTGAGGCTAATAGATACGTACGTATGAGTGCTTATAATAAATTCACAAGCACATGCAAGCATTCAATGTGGTAAACACGATACAAAATATGATGCGGTGACTAATTTCATTTTGTACATGTGTTTTATTAATGTTCAGGACTAGCTGTTAGCACTGCGACCACAGTCTACGCGGTATCTGCTCGGATACGTACGTATGAGTGCTTATAATAAATTCACAAGCACATGCAAGCATTCAATGTGGTAAACACGATACAAAATATGATGCGGTGACTAATTTCATTTTGTACATGTGTTTTATTAATGTTCAGGGCTAGCTGTTAGCACTGCGACCACAATCTACGCGGTATCTGCGTTCATTCCAGGTTCAAGACAGGCATTTGGCACGGCGTGCACTATTTACTCGGCTGGTGCGTCTCCGGCAGGTGCGGGGGTATCGTTGTCTCCTGGTGCGCCTTCTCCTGCCTCTCCTTCTCCCTCTTCTTCTCCGCCTTCTCCTTCCTCTCCTTCTCGTGCCTCGGGTTGCCCAGAATCCGTGCCGGTTTCAGCGGGTGGATCTTCAGCGGGTTCTTCACCGTCGTCACCAACCAACTCGTTGATGTCCTTAGCGCACTCGGCGATTTCTTTCGCCTTTTTGAGGTTTTCCTCCTCTATGCGTGCTTCCTCTTTGAGCTTCGCCGTTTCCTCGAGTGACATGCATTCCGTATCGCCGTCAGGCTCGTCGGTAATGTTCCCAAGCCGCTGACTGGCTGCATTCACCATGTCTTGGTCGGAGTCGAACGCGACAGCGTTCAAGCCGCACCGGAGAGCTGCCATTGTGGCCGTCGCGACCCCACACCCCGCATCCAAGATCCAGTTGGGTGACGAATCGTTGTTTAACTGGGCGAAAGGTGCGGGTCCCATCATGTGGCAGTTGATGAGCTCGATTAGCAGGTGCTGGGGCTTCTGGTGAGCGCATACCACTTTCCCCTCGTCTCGATAGGGTTGCTTGACGACAGAATACCCCTCCAACACATTCGCCCTCGAGCCCGCCTCCGCATCCTTCGACGAGAAGTCGAAGTCGCACATCCATGGTTTGCGAGTGGATTTTTCCCCGGACTCGTGGTCCGCCATTTGGAACCCGATGACAGCCGCTTCGAGGACATTGTACCGGATGGCTTTGTTGGCACCTACATCCTGGTTCTCCTTGCGCCACCATATGCGCTGGGCCCCACCGTTGCATTTGCTCTCCAGGATCTTCAGGAACCCGGTCTGCTGAGCAAACCCACAAAATATCAATATTGTCCAGTCCCGCGAGGTGGTGAGCGCCGCAAAGGCATCTATGAACTTGATCAGGTCGGGCTCGGATAACGCGTGCTCTGACACCTCCGTATCGAAGTTGTAAATAACGTCCAGTATCGTCCCCACGTAATTCATCTTCGGGACAGACTCGAGTTTCGTCAACTCGTCTTTGTAGACCATGTAGCCGGTTTGAACCTCCTTCCACTCGTACTCTTTCTCAACCTGTGCCTCCTTACCATCCTCCACAAGGGGGGAGGGAAGTGCCACCTATTATACCGCAAACCGCTTGTTAATATTTGAATGACCCAAAATTGCTAGCGCAATAAAACATGCAACTACATGAGGAGCACGACTATTACAACAAAGAATCTATGTTGAAAGAACGCACACCTTAACTGTATTGGAGACGTAGTTGACGGGCAACTTGAAGAGGTCTCCCTCTCCGGCCTGACACCGGGAAAGCCATGTGTTGCAGTCTGCGACGAATTGGACGATGGCCTTGGGAACCGTGAGCTGACTCCCCCCTCGCCCACTTTTACCTTGTTTCACCGCCTTGATGCATCGCTCGATGGCCTCCTGGCAAGCCCAAGTCTCACCGTATTTCTTCTCAAAAGCATCCCAATTCTCCACCCCAGATTGCGACACGATCCAGGCCTGAACGTTGCGTTGGGCCTTGAACCTCTTCAGGTTTTCAATCGCCTCTTGGATGGTGATCTCAGCGGTCAGGATTTTCTTCAGAACGCCGTTCAAGTAATCAACCTCCACGTCCGAGTGAAACCCGAGCATCGTCTGGAAAAAGGACATGTTCAACTCCTTCTTCTCGCTCTCCTTCACGATTGCCTGCTGCAAAGGCTGTGCCGGCTGACCGACACTCAACGTGTTACCGGCGCTTCGAGGAACACGCCTAGACCTGGCCTTGCCACCCGACTTCTTCTTCTTGAGGTCGGCACCTACATCCTTCAACGCCTCCTCCGCCCCAGACGTCTCGGTAGTCATGTCAACGATCTCACTCTCCGGAGTCCAGTTCTTGCGTTTCTTACTCGACCCCTTGGTGGGGGTCTTAGTCTGCCCCTTCAGAATACCCGCGCCGTGCGCATGCATGATTCTAACAATGAGGTCCCAAGTGTCCTGACGCACTGTAGCCATCGTCCAATTCGTTGCGTACTCGTTGGCGTAGGAGATGTGATTCATTTGCAACACCTCCGCCTTAATCTGTAACTGATGAGCCGATGTCAAATAGTACCAGACCGGGAACCATTTGCCAGTTGCAACGTCTCCCCCGAAAAGCTGCCAGTCATTCACATTGGCCCAGTCCCCCTGCGACAACTTCTCGTAGACCTGCTTCCTATTCATTGGAAGCCTGAAAGTCTTGGGATCGTGCTTTTCCAACTGCTTCACCAGTCCGTCCTCCGTCCAGTCTTGGGCCTGAACGTCCCATTCCGTGATGCCACAATGCCAATAGAGTTTGTGGAGAGGGCCCTTCGATGCCTGCATGGTTTGCCGAGAAATTACGGTTAGTAACATTCTTTTACTTTATATAAGTAAGTAAGAGCTTCAAGTGACAAAGATGGATAAGTTACATTATTTTCTCAGAAATCACCTGCATGCCAGTTCGCATGGATTTTATGATTTGCTGGTGCGACTTGCCCTTCACGTTCTGGTCGACGGTGTTCTGCTCGTCAGCCAAAAATCGGACCATGTCAGACTGTAGATTAAAATACAATTTGCACTCGATCTGCTGAAAAGCTTCGTTATCTGGTTGTTCAGCGTGAAGCTCCCGCCGAGCGGTGAGGCTATGTTGGTGCCCGAAGCACACGAAACGATATACGCCGTCGTACACCTTACTGGGGTCAAACTCCTCCGCGCTTGTGAGGTGCTCCCCAGTGCGCGCCCATACAATGTACACTAGGGAGGTGTTCTGAAAACCGTGTGGGTTCCAAGCCATGCTCTCTTTCAAGTTCATGACTTGCGCACGGTCCTCATCCCTGATGCGCTCGTAGTCCTCAGCCTGTACAATGTACTGAATAGGAATGTTGAACGTACACCCCTTGACGTCTTTCGCGGAAACGACTCTGGGGAACCGGTGGTTATACTCGATCTGGTACCGAATCGTATTAGAATGAGATACAGAACGACGCTGCTTCGGCAAAGCGAGTAAGGACTTCCAGTCCTGCGCTGCTTGCTCAGCATTCTGTTCTTTGGCCGCCTTCGCTGTCTCTCCAGGCTTGTAAGCCAACAATGAGCCGCCCGGACCACGACTAGCAGCCAGCTCGCTTTCTGCTGCAGGTGTCAATGGTACCTATAAACATATATTGTGATATAAAAGTACAAAGTTAGTCACTAACAGATAACACCTCATTAGGTTAATGAGCAATTCAAAACAATGCTCATGTCCATTATAAAGTTGTTAAGTGGAAAACACAAAGGTAAGAAACTTTGCTCATTAAGCTAATGAGACATACTTTACATTACAAGCTAATGATACATATTTTATTCATTTATTGATCAAGTACGGTTGTCAATGTGAGTTTATGCCTACTTCTTTAGTTTATGCCTACTACATTCCTCTCGATGGCTCAACTTCCAGTGCTGCTTCGCACAATCACGTGAACAATATACTGCTTGTCGACAGCCACCACATCGTTTCTGTCCTTGTTTACCACAATTTAAACAGAGACACTGGTGTGCTGACACCGAGGACTTTCCGAACCGATCTTTGTTCGCCTCCCGAACAGCAGATTCTGTGAAGCATGCGGTCCAGCCGTGTGGAAGCTTTACTGGTGAATTAAAGTCGGTTGTGCCGGAATCCTGCAGTATAGGGAAAAAAAGAAAAACTGCTCATTAACCTAATGAGGCTTTTTGTTCAAGCTTTGGTCAGTCATCGAAATTATCGGGTAAATCAGTCAGGCATGTCATATAATGACAGTATGTACCATACAGACTATATAGAAAAAAGAAAACACGACAAGGTCAGAAAGTTTGCAAAACTGCTCATTAACCTAATGAGGCTTTTTGTGCAAGCTTTGGTCAGGCATCAAAATTATCGGGTAAAACAGTCAGGCATGTCATATTATGACAGTAGGTACCATACACACTATAAAGAGTAAAAACACGACAAATTCAGAAAGTTTGCAAAACTGCTCATTAACCTAATGAGGCTTTTTGTTCAAGCTTTGGTCAGTCATCGAAATTATCGGGTAAATCAGTCAGGCATGTCAATAATGACAGTATGTACCATACAGACTATATAGAAAAAAGAAAACACGACAAGGCCAGAAAGTTTGCAAAACTGCTCATTAACCTAATGAGGCTTTTTGTGCAAGCTTTGGTCAGTCATCGAAATTATCGGGTAAAACAGTCAGGCATGTCATATTATGACAGTAGGTACCATACACACTATAAAGAAAAAAAAACACGACAAGTTCAGAAAGTTTGCAAAACTGCTCATTAACCTAATGAGGCTTTTTGTGCAAGCTTTGGTCAGGCATCGAAATTATCGGGTAAAACAGTCAGGCATGTCATATTATGACAGTAGGTTCCATACACACTATAAAGAAAAAAAAACACGACAAGTTCAGAAAGTTTGCAAAACTGCTCATTAACCTAATGAGGCTTTTTGTGCAAGCTTTGGTCAGTCATCGAAATTATCGGGTAAATCAGTCAGGCATGTCATATAATGACAATATGTACCATACAGGATATAAAGAAAAAGAAAACAAGACAAGTTCAGAAAGTTTGCAAAACTGCTCATTAACCTAATGAGGCTTTTTGTTCAAGCTTTTTTAAGACACAATAATAATTAAAGAAATGACAAATAATTTAAAAGTTTTTACAGGGTTCTCAAAAATATTTGAACTTACCGCGGTTGGAAGTACTCCAGTGCCACCCATCTCCGAATCGATTGAGTCCTCCAAGAGACTGTATGGTTCTATAGACTTCTCAGGACACTTCCAGAATTCTTTGTTCTCGGAATTTCGCCACATTTCATTCAAAAAAGAACTGTAAGCAGCAGCAAGAACTCTGTTCGCTGCTCGTTCAACAAGCTCATCCAGCCTGTTCTTGCGCGCTGTGTAAGAAGGCGCTATATTGCTAATCAGCATATTTTCAGCGTCAAGACGGACAGCCATATGCTCATGCGCGCGTTCGCCCATTGTCAGCACGTACACCGGAGTATTGCCGCCGCCGGCTGGCGCAGGGCCAGCGAAAGAGATACGAAGGTGCTCATCGGCGTTTGCTGGCAAAAGAGGCAAGTTTCTCTGAACTGTACCGCCATCGGCAGTTGCGAGAAAAACTGAGAGTCGCAGCCAATGGCCCTGTAAAGAAGGCACGCGCTCAACAGACCACTGCTTGTCGGGTAGCTGTATTACGTTTTCTGCGCTCAACAATGCGCGAAATTGGTCCACAGTTGCCATTATTTTGATTCACGCAAAAGTAAAAAAAAAAAGGCGATGAGCTGTAAGCGGTGTTATGCAAAGTAGGTTTTTGATTGTGAGGAAGACTGGTCGAGTTTATGAAATTTCAATAAGTTCCGTGCTCTCGTCATCAAAATCCGAGAATTGCGAATCGAAGTATTTTATTGGACGGGCCGAAAGCGACAAAGAACTTGAATCTGCATTCATGTTCTCGATTTCGATTGATGACATCTGCACTCGATCCGGGAACTTGAGTACAGAATGATGTAATTGGGCAAAGTTTAGTCGATCGATCCGATGAATTTAATATGACCGACCGTAATATTCAAATTCAAAGTCATCGGCTGTCGCCCCTGACGAAACTCGGAATGAACTCTTGTCGTTTTCATTTCACGGAAATCTGCTTCATAAGATTTTTGGACTATTTTTCTGATGGGGCCGTTCTGGCAAATAGCTGACGAAGCTATCGACGAAGTTATTGACCTTTCACAGCCTGCAATATACTACACCCAGAAGGAAGACGATATCATAGAAATAGAAACCGACGTATTTCGCTCATCGCCAGTTAACGCTCGTCGCTCATCGCTATACAAAACAGTTTGCGACGATGAGATATTATGCTTTCCGTGCGTTGAAACGCCAATGCACTCGAAAAGCGCAGAAACTCCAATGACTGCAAACTTGCAAAAGACTAGCGACTCACGCGCGACTCAGCGCTCATCGGACTCTGATGACACAATAAACACGCAAGAGTCTAGTACGCGAAAGATCACAAGTGTTGACTTCAATGAGATAACGCAAAGCCTTGAAGCAAGCTTTAGTTCGTACTCCGTGGGTGACGAAAATAGTGAAAGTGTGCTGAATGGGAAATCAACTAAGGTCGGTAAAGAGCGAGCAGTTTACACATCAACAAAAAGAAAACCCAAGAAAACAAGCAAATAACAATCAAAGAACGAAACCTTTCACAGTCTGACATAGATAGTATTGCAGTTTTTCGGTGCAAATGCAAATCGTTTTGCTCATTAATGTTTCACACATCAGCCTTAGCAGCTCAACGCAAAATGTTTTGGGACTTGTCTCAAAAAGATCGTAAAGAATGGATGATAAGAGATCTTATGAAGAGCGGAACCAGAACTTGTGACTCAAGGTTCATATTTATGTTCTTCATATGTGACAGACCGGTAAGTATGCCAAAACTGCTCATTAAGCTAATGAGCGTTTCCCTTCTTTTTATAGAATTCCCTTGAAGTATAAATGTTTGTGCATATTCCTGAAATTTTGCCAAAACTGCTCATTAAGCTAATGAGCAGGTTTTCTTCTTTTTTTATAGAATTCCCTTGAAGTAAAATGTTTGTGCATATTCCTGAAAGTTTGCCTAAACTGCTCATTAAGCTAATGAGCAGTTTTCCTTCTTTTTATAGAATTCCCTTGAAGTATAAATGTTTGTGCATATTCCTGAAATTTGCCAAAACTGCTCATTAAGCTAATGAGCAGTTTCCTTCTTTTTTATAAATTTCCCCAAAAGTATAAATGTTTGTGCATATTCCTGAAATTTGCCAAACTGCTCATTAAGCTAATGAGCAGTTTCCTTCTTTTTTATAGAATTCCCGAAAAGTATAAATGTTTGTGCATATTCCTGAAAGTTTGCCTAAACTGCTCATTAAGCTAATGAGCAGTTTTTCTTCTTTTTTATAGAATTCCCCAAAAGTATAAATGTTTGTGCATATTCCTGAAAGTTTGCCTAAACTGCTCATTAAGCTAATGAGCAGTTTTCCTTCTTTTTTATAGAATTCCCAAAAGTATAATGTTTGTGCATATTCCTGAAAGTTTGCAAAACTGCTCATTAATTTAATGAGCAGTTTTTCTTCTTTTTTATAGAATTTCCCAAAAGTAGATTTGTTTGTGCATATTTTCTGAAAGCTTGCCTAAACTGCTCATTAAGCTAATGAGCAGTTTTCCTTCTTTTTATAGAATTCCCCAAAAGTGTGATTTTTTAAAGAAATTCACTTTGCTTGTATATTTACAGGTGTGCTCGGCCTTCTACCAGAAGGTTTACAAAATAAGCCAAGGCTATTTCTGCGACGTACGCGAGCGTGTTCTCTCTGGAAGAACAAATTTCATTCACGGGCTGACTGGCAGCGAGGCAAATCGGCGTTTGTCCAACAAAAAATCAAATGTCGTTGCCTTCGTGAATAAATATGCGGCTGAACAGGGCGAACATCAGGCTGATAAACCTGAGACGCATCTCCCGTCGGGGAAGACAAGAGAAGAGATTTGGGATGACTATCTCGATTCGTTATCTATTCACGACCGCAAATCCAAGGAAGTCTCCTTGCCGTACTTCTACGAAATCTGGAAAGACGAGTTCAAATCTTGGCTCAAAGTTCCGAAGTGCAAGCGTTTTTCGCAGTGCAGTGTATGTGCTTCGATCAAACTCTTGAAGGAGGGCACACCTAAATCCCAGCACGGTAAGCTAAATTCTGAAAAATATAGTATTTGCATTTGTTTTACGTTGTTTTAGAAGTTTGTATATTAAAACGTTTTTTTTTTTTTCAGGTCAATACGACAAAATGCGAGAGGTGCACCTTAACCAAGCGCGTGCCGAACGTGAGAAGTTCTACAAACACGGCCGAAAATCCAACATGACTAAGAGCATCAAGGAAAACAAGACGTGGTGGAAATATTCCTCTGTCATCATTGACGGGATGACCCAATGGACGACGCGCCTGCCGCATTTCAGGCGCATGCCATCATATCTGGACCGAAAGGACTTCTTGGACGTGCACAATATGGGTAGCATCATCGAAAACGTTGGCCGGTTTATGGACTTCAACTACGCGAATTACGGTGACGACGCCAACTTCCTGCTGAACGTGCTGCATCGTGACGTCACTCGAATTCAAGAGCACCGTCGTAAAGGGGATGGCGAGGAACCGTACCCGATGCCGGAAGTGTTATACGTCCAGCTTGACAACGTGGGCACCAACAAGAGCATTATGCTTTTGGCGTATATCTCTTGGTTGGTTATGTCTGGCGCGTTCAAGAAGGTGAAGGTGAACTTCCTAATCGTCGGCCACACCCACGAGAACATCGACCAGATGTTCTCGCGTTTTCTGTGCGCTTAAAACGCAAGCTTGCGATGACCCTTGACGAAATGATGGAAATCGCAAAGGAGTGTTTCTCGGATGGCATCTTCACGACCGCGGTGGCGAAAGTGCACGATTTGAAGACCTGGTTCGGTGGTCGCTACGAGAACGTCTGTGGCATCTCCACGCAGCAGACCTTCAAAGCGTTCAAGAACGAGGCCGGCGAAGTGGTCGTGCAATACAAGATGTATTCCACCGACAAGAAGTGGCTACCAGAGGAGGGCCTCAAGGTGTTGAACTCTATGCCCGAGAACCTGCCTGATTTTGTCAAACCGAAAGCCTTCTCCGAAGAAGGGCTTACGAAGCTCGAGGATCTGGTGGACGGGATGCGGACCATTTTGAGTACGACGTTTACACCTACCCACGAGGCGTGGTGGGCGGAGCTGTTGAGGAAGCAACGAAAGCTGACCGAGGAGGGCATTTTCGAGGAGCCCAATGTCCCGTTCGTTTTGCCGAGCAAATTGCACGCACGTCTGAATGCCCCTTTGGTGCATGCCCTGGAAGCTCCTCTCAGACGCGCCGAAGCTCAGATGCCAGCAGCAGCAGAAATTCCAGCCCGAATTCAAGAACGCGTAGAACGTGCACCGATTGCCGTGTACACGGGCAAACGTAAGGCGGTGAATCGGGCTGCTAGAAAAGCAGAAGCGTACGTGGCCAACCCGGTATGGGAGGTTTCGTTCGATCAGATGACCGTAAACAGCTACGCCGTTTGCTTCGGAGAAATCACGGGCGTGAAGGCCAACGATGTATGCCAATTCCGTGTCAAGCTCAACGGCAAAGAATGGTCGGACCCCCTGATGCTTGTCCGAGTGCATGCACGGATTGTCTACGCGAAGGAGTTGAAGTACAAGTACCTGAAAGTGAAGACATACACGGACACTAAGGAGCGAAGACTCGGAAAGGTGTTGGCAGGGAAAGCGGGAGCCTTCTGGGAGAACGCATCCGATACGCCGTCAACTGAGCCCTTCAAAAGTGCAGAGATATTGCTAGCGTGGAACATCGCAGCTAACGAAGCAAAAGGTTGTATCCCATATGAGCAGTATGGGCAACTTATAGTCGCACTGCTGGCGCAAAGAGCCAAGAAAAGACGAATTGATAACGGGCAAGTGGAAGAAACAGTAGGCGATGAAGACAATAGCGAAAACGAGGAAAATGAGCTAGACGACGGTAGCGATGTTGAAATGTGAATAGAATCAGCCGACTAAGACGCACGAAATAGATGTACATAATGTAAATACGATTATTAGAGAAATCTGATATGGCAATTGCTCATTTCTTTTGTATGTCATGCTCGCTACCATTTACAGCACAGAAAATAAATTGCATGCATCACCGTGTCTTGGAAACATTTTCCTACGTGTCTTGTAATTTTACCGTTGCGGAGGCCTGCGAGCAAAATTATTTTCAACATTAACTTTTTCAGCACATATATTTTCTAAATATCGCAAAAAACAGCTAATGTCAATTATCTACCCTAATGTCAATTTCATCGAATAGCGTGTTTGTCAGGTACCAGCCTTGGCTGTCCCACAGGCACTCCTGGTGTACCTTGGGCCCCATTAGAGATGGTCAGTAGTGTGCCAGGTTTCGGAACTGCGAGGGACATATATATATATAAAAAAACAATACAAAACTTTATATTCTAAAGAAGAAGGAAACCTTACCGAGATGAGCTGCATGGCGATCTCCTGGGTGTACTTCTCGCTGTTCCTATGGTTTTCCCGTTCGATGGCCATCTGCTCCTTCAGATCCTGGACGGCTTTCTGTGATTGTTCGCTGATGGCGTTTTTGAACGTGTCCATCGTCTTGTTGGAAGCCTCGGAGAGTTGCTGCTGAGCAACGACGTGTTTGTCCGTCAGCTGCACCTGATGCTGCAGGTGCTTGTTCTCAATGGCATCTTGCCTTTGCAACAGCGCTGCTTGGAGCTCCTTGGCCTCCTGGTTGCGTTCGTCCTGGTCTTTGCGCAATTCCTGCTCCCGAAGCCTTGCTTGCTTCCCCTGCTCCTCCAAGGCCTTCTTACTCTCCAACTTCGACTCCTCCAGAGCATTCTGAAGGCGCTCGTTTTCCTTGGCAAGGTTGGCAACCTCAATCTGGGACTGGTCACGAGCACGTTTCAACTCTTCAAGGTTTTGTCTGTCGGCGTCGGAGTCGGTGTTCCTGGCAGTAGCGTTCCGCACGCTTTCGGACGTCAGCCTCAAGAACAGGTCCGCCATGTACTTCTTCATCTTGGCGTCCTGTGAGCATGTGCGGGTTTGTCAGTCAACAGTCTGGTCAAAACTTAATCAATACACCAAAATAGGGAAAAGGGGGCCATAAGTACCATGTCCTGGACCTTCTCCTTTTTGGAAAGAGGTCTGTCTCGCCGCTTTGGGAGGTCATCCTCTTCCTCAGACTGGCTTTCTTGAACGATGCTCTGAGAAGGCTCCTGCACTTCGTTTTGCACCCCAAAGGAACCGTGCAGTACTTCTTCAAGTTCCAACTCAGGCTCGTTGGTCTTTTCGCTGTCCGTAAGGTCCAGTTTCTGCCGTAAGGTCACCGGCGGCCGACAAGAGGAAGTCCGTTTCCTTTTGGTCTCTGCTGCTGGCTTTGGTGGCGATGACAACTTTCGTTTCCTCGTGCCACTGCCCAAATCATCGCCAACAGCTCCGCTTGCACCCTTCCCCTTGGCCTCGCCAACAGCTCCGCTTGCACCCTTCCCCTTGGCCTCGCCAACAGCTACACTTGCACCCTTCCCCTTGGCCTTGGAAACTGCTTTCCGATTCCCCTTCGGGTTCTTGCTACCTTCACCTGCATGGTTGCCGGGTACTTTCTGCTTCGCGTAAGGAGTACTGTCCGAGAGCTGCAACGGTGCACCACTTGACATGACATATGCCGTCACCGTCCCCACCAAACGGAAGGTGAGCCCCGCTGAGAAGTTGGAGGAGGCGAGAGTCCAGTAGTTGGTGTCGCCAACCTTTGCCGCTGTCCTCGCCCCACCTGGCTGCTCCGAGCGCCTCTGCTCCTCGGCCGCGATCTTTTCCCAGGCAAAAGCCAATACCTGCTTAAAGCCTTGATACCTCTCGGCCTCCTCGGCTATTTCCCCATCGGCAAAGGGCAGCTTCGTGGGTAACGTTTTGAGGTCGCCGTCTGCATAATCGGGCAGGCGGATGTCGTGGGCGTAGACCTTGTTGCTCTGCAGCTGAAGAAACGGGTATCTGTCGCAAAAGTGCTCCTCCCGCTTGAGCGTGACATGTCGGTTCTGAAGGAGAGGGGTTTGAAACATGACGTATTCGGCCGTGTTCTCTTCATGCTTCTCGCTCAACAAAGTGGCATGCCACTGACCCGAGCTGCCTTGGCTCAAGTTGGCGCAAACGAACCGGATTGTGGCGCCGTGTAGATCAAGACCAGCCTCATCATGCCCAAGGTCCATCACTGTTTCTACTTGCATGCCCTGTACCAAGGGCATGCGATACGTAAGTTTCTTCTCCCGGGTGAACTGTGCCTCGAGGTAGACGTACACCTGTAGAAGCCACCATTTCGAAATAAATAAAAGTTACAGGCCAAATAAAAGCAAACAAAGTGATTTTCAAAGGCAGGCCGGTCGCTTACCGGCTGTTTCCCGTTCACCAAACGCGGCACCAACTCCGTTCGCGCGTTCTTGACGTTGGTACGATGCACGTTCGAAGTATCTTCCTGCGCCATCTCGTCGAAGGACAGATATTCGGGGTCATCCGTAGATGGACCCCGTACGACTTGAAAGTCGACCGCTGCTCGAACATCTTCATCCTCACGGAAGACGAAGGTGATGTCCTTGACGTCCCCGTGCTGGCAGGTGAGGTACGCGATTGCATCCCCAAACGTGCGGAACACACCTGGATTGCCTGGTTTTCGTAGGTTGAAGATTACCACGCGATCCGCAACCGCATGCCCGGACGCAGGAGGCCTCCAGATCTGCTTGAGCCACGCCAGTCCCACTAACAGAGGCAACCCTAGGCTGTTGACCTCCTCAAACTCAAGCAGAAACAATTTTCTACCCTCCCTTGCCTTCGACCTAGGCTGCTCCAAGCCGTCATCCTCGTCGACCTGGTGGGGTGTGTCCACGATGACGCGGTTGTCCTCCTCCCCGGGTTGGGGCCCGTACCGCTCCTGGCACAACGTCAGCATATTACTGACGATGTTTTTTTCGTCCGCCTTGTATAGTTCGCTTTCAAAAACATTATACTTGGACCCGTCCTCCAAGCATTTCAGCAGGAGCTCTTTCCCACAGCCATTTTCCAGCCCGAAGTCTGCATGTATGATTACGGGCTTGCCGTCCCCATCCTTCAGACCGCCCTGGTCCAAGCACTGCCCCAAAAGCACGTACTCCCACCCATCAGCCGTGACCTTCACCAGCTCCTGGCAGGTGATCAGACCCAGCGAAACAAGGTCCACGCTGAACGCATCTAATTCAGCGTGGACCTGCAACTGATCCAAGGGGTTGCCGTCCTCCTCGTAAGGCAACAAATTCTCTGCGGCTTCCACCTCTTCTGCGAGGTTTTGCGCCGCATGTGCTTCTTCTGCTGTAACCGGAAGATCGGGTGCTTTTTTTGCGGGGGCATTATCGGATCCATCGGAGGCATCATCAACACAATATTCCTCCATTTTTTCAGTTACCCTTAAAATTGAGTCATCTGTAAAAAGCTTAGTCTCTAGAATGTGTTTCCACAAGGGGCCTTTCAATCCATAGTTATCCCATGTTAGAATAATCTCGCTCACATCTGCCGCTAAGTCATAAGGAACGATACACTTGCCCTCGTTTACGAGCTTTTTATCTAATATCTTCTCCAAATCGGGAAGGGCCTTATCCAACAGTTCTTGTACGGAAGCTAAACCCATTATTCTTGAACACGAAAGCGCAGAATATAAAGTGAAATCTTGCGGTTTTTCGTCACCGGTACCCAGACAATAAATTGTTTAAAAACTACCTGGGCACCGGTGACGAAAAACCGCAAGATTGTGTCAAGGTGGTAACAATCTACCAAAGTCCTCGACGAATTCTGAGAATTCGTCGAGCGGGGCCCCAGCGCCCGTGACGAATTCTGAGAATTCGTCGAGCGGGGCCCCAGCGCCCGTGACGAATTCTGAGAATTCGTCGAGCGGGGCCCCAGCGCCCGTGACGAATTCTGAGAATTCGTCGAGCGGGGCCCCAGCGCCCGTGACGAATTCTGAGAATTCGTCGAGCGGGGCCCCAGCGCCCGTGACGAATTCTGAGAATTCGTCGAGCGGGGCCCCCGCGCCCGTGACGAATTCTGAGAATTCGTCGAGCGGGGCCCCAGCGCCCGTGACGAATTCTGAGAATTCGTCGAGCGGGGCATCAGCGCCCGTGACGAATTCTGAGAATTCGTCGAGCGGGGCCCCAGCGCCCGTGACGAATTCTGAGAATTCGTCGAGCGGGGCCCCAGCGCCCGTGACGAATTCTGAGAATTCGTCGAGCGGGGCCCCAGCGCCCGTGACGAATTCTGAGAATTCGTCGAGGGCCCTCGACGAATTCTCAGAATTCGTCAAGGGCTCTGGGGCCCTGAAAGAATTCCTGAACAATTCGTCACCAATGTCACGAAACAGAAACACCTAAAGCGGTTTACCCGACTCGGGTAAGTATTTTTTGTTCTGCTCAAAACATGGAGTCCCGCAAAAAGAGACCCTCCAGAAAGCAGCTTGACAAAAAACAGCGAAACAATATCGCCACGTTTTGCTCGGCTGAATATTCATGCGGATGCTCTGAGAGATGCGATCGTCAGTTTGCGTACGCTTCCTACGAAAGAAACTATAATCATAAGAATCTTCTATCTCAGAGAGAGCTCACTTCTGTGCTGACTTCCACTATTGCTGATGCAGTCGTGCGGGACTCTAAAACAGGAGAGCGTTGCATCCCTTGTATCAGCACCCCGTTCAAGTTCGGTGACAAGAGGGTATGCGCTGTCACTTTCCGCAACTTATGGGGCTTGCCACGTGCTACATTCTTTCGGTATCAGAAGGCTGCCCTAGCAGTGGGTGGCATGATTCCGAAGACGACGGTTTTTCAAGAGAAAAAGATCCCCAAAACGCCGTTCGGTCCTTGTTACGACGCTTTTAAGGACTGGGCTATGGTTCACATGTTAAAAGGTCTTCCACAAGACATGCCAACCAATGGGTCGCTACAGATCAAGCCGCTGGATTACGACGTCGAGTATATTAATTACCGACGCCTGGTGGCGGAACCGGTCCTTGTCGTGAATAAGACCTTCCGGAAATACTGCAGGCACTTGGTCAAGAACGAATTGAAAAATCCGTATTCGGAAGAAGGTCGAAGTGTCAGGCATGTGTTCGATCTGCGACAACCTTGACGCGCGTTGGGCTAAGTTGCAGGCTTCCGACCCAGACCATGACGCTTGGAAGGAGTTGACTAACCTGAAGGAATCACACAGCGACACGCACAAGTATCAACGCAACTGCTACGACGCACGCAGGAGAGAAAGCGCTGATCCTCTTGGGGAGATCGACTCCATCGCCCTTGACGGGGCGGCAAACAAGAATACCGTGGTGCCTCACGCCCCTCGTCAAGTGAAACACATCAACGAGAAGAAACAGAATTTCTTCAACTTGCATCTGCAGCTCACTATACTACATGGTAGCATGTTGCTCTTCAATCTGAGTTTTCCTTGGAGCCAACCCAAAGGCGCGAACATGATGCTGACTTCCTTTACCAACCTGCTTGTGCTCCTGGCTAATGGGCATAGTGGCAAACGGTTCTCCAGGAAGACGTTGCATCTTCAAGTTGACGGAGGCTCTGAAAACTGGAATCGCTACACGTTCGGCTTTTGCGCCCTGCTGGTTCATTATGGCATCTACCACAACCTCGTGTTGCATCGCCTGATGGTTGGACACACCCACAACGATGTTGATGGCTGGTTCGGTTTGATGAAGATGTACATATTCGGTAAGGATGCTACAAAAGCAGGCCGATGGCTCGTCTTACTCGAAGACTATATCAGCTGGCTTGAATCGTGGCCGGTAAATAAGTTCTTGAAGCTGGTACAAGTTCAGGGTCAGCAGCTGGACTTCAAAAAGTGGTTGAAGCCGCATCTGAACTGGAACCTCACGGGATATGGAGGTATGGTGCGCGACGTGCATTACGTGGAATTCCAAAAGGACGAGCATGGCGTAGTTCGCATGAAGTACAAAGGGGGGGGACCATATTAAGCCATGTCTTCCCAAAGGCGTAGACGAGGACTTGACCAAAGGTCTGGAAGTAATGAACAGCTATCCCGACATTGACAGCTCTCCACCCTTGCAGGAAGTGCAGCCGCTTCCGGCGAAGGAGGAGGCAGACACCCTGAATGCGTTTCAGCGGCTATGTGACCATGGTGTCGACCGTATCTCTCATGAGCAACAAGAACATCTATGTGGGTATTTTCCTTTACCACAGAAAGCTTCCGACTACGACACCTGGAAGGGCCCGAAGTTTTATCAGCAGCAACTCTTGGACTTGAAGTTGCTGCTGAGCAACGCTTGGCACCAGAACACGACCGAGGCGTCCGACCCCGCAACAACTGAACCTCAACCAGAGTTGGAGACCATTGCCGACGGCAGAAATGTGATGGTCAAGGATCTGCCAGTGGGCATTCCCAAAATAACGAAAAGATGTGAGCAAGAAGCACGTCGAGTTGAAGATATTTCTTTCTGGTGAGTTCTACAATAGTCACTTCCTTTAATTAGTACATGATATGAACCGCCATCAAGCACGCTGCCCATTGACTGACCAAAGCGTTCCTCATTCTGTTCCTTATTATTCAGGTACAATAAGGGCGAGCTTAAGGCGGTGTTGCAGCATATGGGGCTCGACGGTGCGGGGCTGGCTGCAGAGTTGGCCACACGTTTGTTCAATGCGACCGCCGCAGCGCGCAAGGAACATCAGGAAAAGGGGCGTCGCGGTCAGCGTTCGAATGCAGGAAGCGCGAGACCGGTTTCCGACGACAACGGAGGTGAAGGTCGAGGCAAGGGACGTGGGGGGAGAACAACTGGCCCCGACAGTCAAGCTGCAGTTGCTGAAGCAGGTGCAGGGAAAGGTCGAGGCAAAGGACGTGGGGGGAGATCAACTGGCCCCGACAGTCAAG